>PVKA01030753.1:0-26990 GCA_004027165.1 Ctenomys sociabilis | reverse complement strand
TTTTTTTTTTTTTTTTTTTTTTTTTTTTTTTTTTTTTTTTTTTTTTTTTTGTCTTTTTTTGAGACAGGGTCTCACTGTGCAGTTCAGGCTGGCCTTAAGCTCACTTTGTAGCTCAGGCTGGTCTCGAACTCACAACAATCCTCCTGCCTCAGCCTCCCTAGTGCTGGGATTACAGGCATGCGCCACCACGCCCGGCTGGTCCTTGCTTTTACTGAAAAGTTTAAGATGAGCTCCACATCCCTTTAATTTGATAGGATTCAAGCGAAAAACTGCTCTGTGGTGAGCGGTCCTGGAATCCCTGTCTGGCTTTGGAGCTCCCTACATGCATGTAGGGCTTCATGTATTACATTCATAACTGTGTATAGTATATACATATATTAAATATAAATGTATCTTTTTTTTTTTTTTTTTTTTTTGGTGGAACCGGGGATTGAATTCAGGCCCTTGTGCTTGCCAGGGAAGCGCTTATTCCACTGAGCCAACTCTCTGGCCCAAATGTATCTATTAAACAACTATTATATTAACATACAGTAATGAAATATATATTTGGGTGTCACAGTGACTTTGAATGTTTACAGTTTTCCAAGACTGTTCTCATATATATGTATATGATATATATATCTTGACCTTGTAAAAAGGTTTTTCCTGAGTGAATTCCTTAGGTGGAACTAATGGGTCACAGAGAATGTACATCTCCAATGTTATAAGCATTATATATTTGAATGATTGTTCTGGATCATATTTTAGAGGACTTATTGTTACATGAATGACTTTGTCATATCAGGCTGGTTCTGAACTCTGTGAAGTCCAGGCTGCCAGGATGAGCTTGAATTCATGGCGATTCTCATGCTTCTGGCTGTGGAGTGCTGGGATTGCAGGCGTGTGATGCTACATCCGGCTCTTAACAAAAAATCTGATATTTTTTTTTATTTCAAAATTACTGCATTGTACATGAGACTGCTCACTCAACCTCGACCCCCAGCTGAATAATTTTACCTCAACTCTAAATCCCAGACGGGGTAGAGGGGGCGTGGCTTGGTGGTAGAGCTCTTGGTATGTCCCAGCTCTGCAACTACTTGTTCATTAATGAATTCTGGGAATGTAGAACTTCAAAGCAAAGTTACTTTTGGTCAAAGGGCACCAGGACGATCCTAACAAAGCTCATCTCTAGCTGGGTTTGGAGACTAAGGACAGAGTGCGGTAATCCCGTTGCTGGCCCAGGCTCTTGCATCCTCTCCAATCGATCAGGCCACCAGTTTACACAGACTGGAGCTGAGGTTGTCAGCAGCTGAGCTAATCTATTTGGGGTGAGGGGCCCGCGTTGCTTAGCCGCAGCTAGCATCGGCCAATGTTTGGGACTTCAGTCTATTTCTTGTAGTCAAGAAAAGTAGATGGGCAATGACATCTGAAAGGCGGGGGGGGGGCGGGGGGCGAGAGGGATGGGGAGGAGAGAGAGGAAGGAGGAGGAAGAGGAGGATGAAAGGAAGGTGCAGATTCATCTTGTCATTTGTGCTGTTTTGCAAGCGTGCCCAACCCCCGCAGATCAAACCAGGGTCTGGGGTGTGATCCGAGCCACCTGCTGCAGAGGCACGTGCCCTGGGAGTAGGTTTGGAAATTCCCCTAGGATCTGTGTGTTCTTACAAGAGCGTGAAGTCGAAGGTGATTTCATAAATAGATCCCAAGGGACTTGATGGATTGCAAAATCAAAGAGCAGAGGTCCCTGGTTTCTCTCGCCTCCACCCGGGTGCGGCAGGGGCGTGGCTTCTGGAGGTCCTGAGGCGCTGCGCCCCGCCCCCTCTGCCGAGAGGAGGCGCCAGCCGCGCAGCCAGAAGCAGGAGGCCGCTCTGGGCCGCCCCGGGGCGGGGACTAGCCCTCCTCCCGGCCGGCTCTGCAGAGTTGGGGTTGGTGTCTGCAGTTTAGAAAGAAAGGCACATGCAAAGCTGCTCTGAAAGCGTCCCACGTATCTGCAGATCTCTCTCCAGAGCCGGGTGAGGACTCTGGCGCCGGTCCAGGTCCCCTGCTCCAGCTCCGCGCCGCCGCGGGCCGTGCACACTAGAAAGTCGCAGCCGCGGGCCACGGTAAGTCACGGCCACTCGCGTACTGAGCGCCCACCCCACTGCCCAGCCTCCGGCCGGACCTCTCCACTGCAGCGCTCGCGTCTCCTGGTTGGGATTGGTAAATCGCTCCTTACGAGTTTTAGGCTTGCTTTTCGGGAGCTTAGTTTTGGAGAGCTTTACTGGTTTTATGCCTCCAGGTCAGGTTAGCAAACAGCATGAATGAATGATGCAATATCGCCAGGGGAACCGTCAGTACCACCGCAGTAGCCGAGGGTCTGACTTTGTCATCTTCCCCAGAAGTAACATTCTAAACAAACACCTGCTATGCTGTTCTTAAGACAGCTTCAACTGGGAACTAAGTCAATCGTTTCTTCCTTGATTTTTGTCCTTTTTTTATTTGTATATGATTTGCATGTTACAGTTGCACTTCGAATATTTGGCGACTAGAGTTGTTGTGAGGGTCAAGGAAGAAAATAAATTACGTGATTTCATCGTATTAGTAAGATTGCTATGTAGGTTTTTACTATGGGTAGGCTGTCACTTTCATAATGGTGGTGAAATAGAACTAGTTAGGACTTGAACATTTTTCAAAGAATTTGACACATGCCTTTTTTTTTTTTTTTTTTCCAGTGCTTGGGGTTAAACCCAGGGCCTTTGAACTGAACTATGTTCTCAGCCTTTTTTTCATTTTTGATTTGGGGATGGATTATCCCCAAATTACTAAACTGTTACAAGGCTGGCCTCAAGCTTGTGATGCTCATCGCGCTGTCCTGGCAACATAGCAACATAGTGAGACCTGACTCAAAATAAGAAAAGAGGGCTGCGGGCACAGCTTGATGCTAAAGCCCTGTGTTCAATCCCTGATATTGAAAAAAAGTTTTTAAACCAGTATATTTTGGGTTTTGTTTTTCTGAGACTGGGTCTAGCTGTACACTTCAGGCTGGCCTTAAACTCACTGTGTAGCCCAGGTTGGCCTCGAACTTATGGCCAGGCACCTGCCTCATAAACCATGGAGTTATTCATGTATACTTTATTTATTTTTATGCATTTATTTTCACATATAATTTAATGCAAAAAGATGCACCTAGTTTTTACTTTTGAAGTCTGTCTCTGTTCTTTTTCTTCTCTGCACCTGTTGTGTTTCACTTAGGAAACTTTTTGTCCACCTGAAATTTGTTGTATTACCTGTGTGTTGCTGTATAACAAATTATCTGCAGATGGAGTCACTGACATCCAAATACACTGATTTTCCTACAGCTTCTGTGCCTCAGAACCCTCTCACCCACTCAGGTGGGAGCCGCTCACTGGGGTGGTATCTCCAGAGGTTCCCATTGGTGGAAGCTGACTCATCTCACTGCGTGGGTGCACAGATTGGGCTTCCTGGCATACTTCTGTGGTTGTTGGCCTGATGCAGCTCCCCAAGGACTGCTGGACTCAAGACCTCAGCTCCCTGCTGGCTTGGCTGGGAGCCCTCAGTTTCTGGTAGTTGTGATAGGTGGAACTTTCCATAGGCCACCTCATACCATGGTAACTGCAGTCCCTCAGAGCAAGAGGCCCTGAACTGTGTAGCCCAGCCTGACCTGGGACTCACAGCAATCCTCCTGCCTCAGCCTCTCAAGTGCTGGGATTAATATCCAATTGTAAAATAGTACTGGGGATTGAATTCAGGGCTCATTCATGCTATAAGGTGCTCTGTCTCAGAGCTGCACTTTCAGTCCTTTTAAAATTTGTTTTACTGTTGAAATAGGGTCTTGATAAGTTGCCCAGGATAGCCATAAAGTTGTGATCCTCCTGCTTCAGCCTCCCTAAGTAGCTGGGATTACAGTCATAACCATCACACCTGACTTTCATAACAAAGTTGAAATAATTACAGGTTGAAAGAAGGTTACAAAGAGATGCACAAGTAAACCCGTGCCTCCTTCCTCCCCGAGCTCCTGACTCTGATGGCATCACACCAGGGAACTCACGTTGCACGGCCCACAGGGCTTATTCACATGTCACTGTGATGCACGCACTCCTTTGTGTTACAGTCTAATTGCACAAGGGACAGCCTACACTCAGAGTCACTATCCCAGCCCACAGAGAAGATGTGGTAATCACAGACAGTTCAGAGGGAGCCCTTTTAGAAGCCACCGGCCAGTTAGGATTTTTTTCTCTATATATTTTATTTTGAGACAGGGTCTCTCTATGCAGCACAGGCTGGGCTTGAAATCATCATGATCCTCCTGCCTCAGCCTCCCAAGTGCTGGGATTGCAGGTGTGCATCACCGCACCCAGCTCCCCTAGGTTTTAGAGATTTCATAGTTTGAGCTTTTGTGTTTAGGGATGTGATTCATTTCAAGTTCATTTTTGTTACTGAACTGCAGGCCAGGGGACAATATACATTTCAAGACTTCTCTATTTTATTACACTGCCAGGTAGAATTTCTGTACAGTAATGATTACAGTCCTGTTGTTCATTCTCTCTCTCTCTCTCTCTCTCTCTCTCTCTCTCTCTCTCTCTCTTGCTCAGACTTGTAATGATCCTCCTGTTGTCAGCCTTCCCAGCTGGGATTACAGGCATGCACCACCATGCCAGGTCTGTGGCTGGCTTAGTGTGCCCAGGGGCAGGGCCAGCATAGCATATGGTCCTTGCGCTTGCCTAAGCAGGAGCTTAGTCTTCTGAGCCATCTCACCAGCCCTAGTCCTGTCGTTTACATGTTGGTCAAACAAAACAGCAAGGACTTCTTAACTTTTCACATGATGTAACACATGCCCAATTAAAAAAATGTCAAGCCAGGCATGGTGGCGCATGCCTGCAATGCCAGCACTCAGGAGGCTGAAGCAGGAGGATTGTTGTGAGTTTGAGACCAACCTGAGCTACAAAGTGAGCTTAAGGCCAGCCTGAACTGCATAGTGAGACCCCATCTCAAAAAAAAAAAAAAAGTCAACTAGCAATCAGTGTGGGTATTCCTGATTAGAGAACAGAAATAGGGTAGGTTTTTGTGACTGTGCAGTTCCTTAAGATATAAATAGTATCAAAGGAAAAAGTAAACTTTTTATTAAAGAGGGACAGTAAATTAGCTGGTCATGATGCTGCACAGCTATAATCCAAGCACTTTGGGAGGCTGAGCAGGAGGATCCCAAGTTCAAGCCCAGCCTGGGCAAGTTAGTGAGACCTTGTCTCAAAATAAACATTTAGAAAGGGCTAGGCAGGTAGCTTGGTGTAAATGCTATGGGTTCAATTCCAGTGCCAAAAAGAAAGGGGGAGGGGAACTGAGTGTAGCTTCGGGGAGGCCAAGGCTGCACCTCTGCTGTCCCTGGGGGTCAGGGCTGGCACCGGCAGTGCTCAGTGGGGTGGGGAGAAAAGTCCCTGACTTACCTTCCTCTGTGCTTCAAGGGCACTTTGTACTTGCTGGTGTGTGAGAGGGTTGGGGACACACGTGTGCTCTAAGTCCGTGCCCCTGTTGCTCCATCCTGGCTGTCTTTTGATCTTCATTTGCTTTTCTCTGGTTTCCTGTTTTTAACCATTTCCTAAAATGCTTCCCTCTTTCTGAGATTTGGGATCTTTATTCACTTCACTCATATTTGTAGTTTTTAAAAATTTTTTGGTTTCTTTCTGCACTGGGGATCAAACACAGGGGTTCTCTACCACTGAGCTACATCCTTGCTACTTTTATTTTTTATTTTGAGATAGGACCTCACTAAGTTGCTCAGGCTGGCCTCCAATTTACGACCTTCCTGCCTCAGCCTCTCCAGTAGCTGGGTTACAGGCATGTGTCATCACATTTTGCTTTTTGTTTTGTCTTTCTGAGACGGGCTCACTATGCAGCTCAGGCTGGCCCTAAACTTGCAGTGATCCTCCTCCCTCAGCCTCCTGAGTTCTGGGATTACGGGTGTGTGCCATTGCACCCTGTTACCCCTTGCTTTGTATTTGCAATTTGATCGATGAAGATTATAACTGAGTCCTACGCTTTTCCTCTTATTGCCAGCAGCAGCTTTCTTTTCTGATTCATCTTTGAATGCTGTTAACTTTGTCTCCTTAATTTATTTTTCAGTTTTGGGGACCAAACCCAGGCCTTGTACCTGCTAGGCAAGTGTGTCACTCTGAGCTACACCCCAGCTTTTTTCCCTTATTTTGAAAACAGTAGAAACTGTGTGGGGAGTCTGTGGTGCGCCCGGCCTGACTTCTTCGTGCGTCTGCACGGTATTTTCCCAACGGCGTGCACCCCCTTTCCTCACAGGTGGAGGTGAGCTCCTGGTAGACCTGACCCTCCTGCAGGACCAAAGTCAGAGAAGTGCTTCCCAGGGGAAGCAGCATCAGAAGTCTGCACTGGCACCGTTTTCGTAACAGTCCTTGTAGGAGGGGCAGTGGACCCAGGCAGTCCCGACTTCCTTGTCCTTGCCTGGACCTTGATGTCTGTCTCCTCATCCTTTCTCTCTAGGCTCTTGCACACCCCACAGATCTTTCTTAAAGGAATCAGTAGTCACAACTGTGTGTGCTGCGCTTCTTTACCTCAGCAAAGGAACAGGAAGATAAGAGCATTGTCTCCTAGGAAATCCGGCACTGGAAAACAGTGAGTCCTTGATGTTTTTGTTTGTTTGATGGTCTATCAGCAGTTTACTCTTCATCCAAGTTTTAAAAAAAAATTGCTGTAATAAGTCCAGCACTTGGGAAGCTGAGGCAGGAGAACTGTCATAAGTTCAAGGCCAAGTGGGGCTGCATAGTGAGACTGTCTAAAAACAAAATTGCTGTAAAATGTGATATACCCGTACAACCTTAGGTTGCCTAGGAAGTGGTTCCTTTAACCATAAACTAGTGCAGAGGGAGCCCAGCCTTGCAGGCAGGAGGCTCTGATTCTGACCCAGAAGGTTCTCAGGCTTGTGGTGTACTGTTGGGGCTGCGGTGCCACTAGGCTCGGCCTGCCACCAAAGCCAGGTAAACTTTGTTCTCTGTGCTTAAGCCGTGAAGCTGTGCTGTTTGTTATCTGTCTTGTATGGGCAGGGGTAAGAGGTTAGTTTCAACAAAAGGAAAAGGAACTAATCTGATCTTGGGCACCTCTTATGAGAAATTAGATGAAAAATTTGGTGGGCAGGGGATAGAGCTCATTGGCACAGCGCCCGCCTGGCAAGCATGAGATTGTGAGCTTGATTTCCAAGATTAAGTAAACGTTGGAACCCCTGTGGCTGGCCCAGAAGGAAAACTTGGGTTTTTTGTTTTGTTTTGTTTGAGACAGTCTTGCTATGTAGTTCAGGCTTGCCTGGACTCACTGTGGAGCCCTGGCTGGCCTCAAATGTACAGCGATCTTCCTGCCTCAACCTCCCAAGTGCTGACAGGCATGTGGCTCACAAAATCTGGTTTTGTACTTTGGAGCTAGGATAAGAAATGCTTGTCAGCATAGTTTCTTTTCTTCTTTTAATCTGTTGGACCAGCGAGGAGCCGGGAGCTGGAGTCCTGCTCCCAGACACAGGGGCCTGCCGGGGACTGGCCTGTGTGTGAACTCCCACCGGCCCAAGCACTTTCCTCCCACCCTCTCCCAGTTCTGTCCTTTCCTTCCCCTGGACCAGGACAGGAAGGCCCAGAGTCCATTCCAGCAATGATTTTTCTTTGTGTGACATTCTAATGTACACAGCTGGCTTTAAGCAACTGCACTTATCTGACAGTCTCCCCCACCCCATGAGCATTTTGAATGTTCATGTGTATGAGTCAGAGCTGCTGAAGGCAGGAG
Organism: Ctenomys sociabilis; assembly: GCA_004027165.1. Taxonomy (NCBI): domain Eukaryota; kingdom Metazoa; phylum Chordata; class Mammalia; order Rodentia; family Ctenomyidae; genus Ctenomys; species Ctenomys sociabilis. The sequence continues at coordinate 19,226 of PVKA01030753.1, read as the reverse complement.
AAAGAGAGAACCTGCAGTGAGCAAGGACACAAGATTTTCAAGAGCACATCATGGTCCCAGAATTCCTCTTGGAGTCCTGGAGGGACTTCCCTGAAATTCAGTAAAAGCTTTGTCCCAAGTAACCCATTTTTCTCCATCTTTGGGGCCTCCTACAGCCCAGGAGGTGGTGTCTGCCACTCGGATCCTAAGCCAGGCCTTGTGTTAAGCTGCAGGTATGGACATCATTTCTTGTCTTATTTGAGGAATGTGCATTTTTGGGGTCATAGTCACTGCTGGGATGTTCTTGTCTAAGCTATTACTGGTATGAGTGGTGGGGAAGAACTACACTTTCATGTTGGGTTTTCAAACATGAGCAATAATTATTGTTTTATATATTCTCATTCTCTCTCTCTCTCTCTCTGTTGATGCTACTGGGACTTGAACCAAGGTTATTGTACTGAGCTACACCCCCCTTTTTTTCTTTTTTTAAATTTTATTTTATTGAAGAACAAATAGCAATGAGATAGTTCCCCTTTCTTTTTGGTTTTATACAGGGCCTCCCTATATCACTTAATTGCCCAACTTTTAATCTTCTTGCCTCAGCTCTCAGAGTTCTGGGATTACAGGTATGCCACCATGTACCCTGCTACCTTTATCTGATTAACTTAATAGGACTGGGGCCTCCTGAAGACCCTGCCCCACTGTCCTCTCTCAGGCCCTGGCAAGGTTCTGGGGCCTGTGTTGTTCTTTTCCTGGTGCTGAGATTGGGTGCTTGTTGAAAGTACCACCCTTTCTTAGTTCGACCTTTCGCCTCCTACACACTCCCAGAATGCTGCACGGCCTTCCCTGCATCTCACTGAGCTCCTCACACATGGCATGTGAGTTCACGCCTGCCTCTGTGCTCACCTGTGGCCCACTGTCCCTGCCTGGTGGATCCAGGGCTTCTCTCAGTGGCCTGGCTGGGAGCCGGGAGTTGGCCCTACCTCTGGACCAGGGCCACATGACTGCAGGCACTGTGGCTCTCTGGGTCCTGGCTCCATGGGAACTGAGGTTTATGAAACCTGTTTTCCTATACTGCCTCTTGAACAATGCAGACTCTCAGGGAATAATCATGCACGCGTGCCTGCAGCTGGCACGGTTCCCACATGAGCTCCTGATAGAATGCTAACATTTCCTGAGTCTGGTGCTTAAAAAACTACAAGAACAACAAACCAATAATGAGTAAGGAGGAATATTCTGAGGGGACTTAGTGTCAAGGTCTTTTGCTGTAATAATTTTTTAAAACATTTACCATATTTTTATCATACCTTGTACATACAGAAAATGAGAATAGCATTAAAGAAATGAGGAAGGGAGCTGGGCATGATGGGGCATGCCTGTAATCCCCCCACTAGGGAGGCTGGGGTGAGAAGATCACCTCAAGATGGAGGCCAATCTGTGCTATGGAGTGACACCTGTCTCAGGAAAAAAAGAAAAAGAAAGATATAGCACTGATTGTTATGGAAGGGGTAGAGTACATGGAGAGTCCTGTGTTTATTCTCTCATTCTGTTTTTTTGTCTTTTTGAGACAGGATCTCACTGTGCAGTTCAGGCTGGCCTTAAGCTCACTTTGTCGCTCAGGCTGGTCTCGAACTCACAATAATCCTCCTGCCTCAGCCTCCCGAGTGCTGGGATTACAGGCCTGCACCACCACGCCCAGCTTCTTATTCTCTCATTCTTATGAATTTGAAGTTCCCCACAGTAAACATTAGAAAATGGTTATTATGGAGATGTCACTGTGCTAACCACAATTATATCACCTTTTTTATTCTTCAACGCTTAGTACTCAATCAAACAGAATCTTGTTAAATTCCTGGGGCTCACTGGGAAGATATCTTAGTAGAATAAGTGCTTGCCTGGCAAGGGGTCCTGAGTTCAATCCCTGGTACCACAAAAAAAAAAAAAAAATTGCCAGGGCCAGGCTAGCTTTGTGATTCTGTCTCAGCCTCCTAGAGTGCTGGGATTACAATCAGGCACCACTGTACAACCTTATTCCAGGTCTTCTGGGCCACATGGTGGTTGTAATGTGAAAGCTGAAAGTAAGGAAACAGACATATAAACATGGCCAAGTTCTAGTACAATATTTGTGGATAGTGAAATTTGAATTCTATAGACTTAAAAAGAAAAAAAACCTTTAAAATGTGAAAATCCAACCAGCTTTACACGGTGCCCATGCCTATAATCCTAGCCCTCTGGGAGGATTGCAAGTTCGAATTCTAGTGAACAAGTTAGCAAAACCCTGTACAGTGGAAAATAAACAAGGCTTACAGGCCTTATGGAGACAAGGCAGGCAGGACTGGCATGCGGGCGCAGGTTGCTGGCCTTTGACTTAAAAGGCCAGCACTGGAGTCTCAGATCATTCTGTTAAATGCACTGCTCAGGCAGAAATCAGTCGAGATGTGGGCTGACTGCCCTGTTCTTAGTCAAGGTCTGCTCTGAATCTAGGTTTATCTACTATCTGGGTGGGCCTACACCTGATCTATAGGTGTCTCTGGTGAGTGGCTAGTCTGGGTCACCTTAGGAGTCCTCTCTTCCCAATTGTACTCATTGTTTGTTTTTTTTTTTAAAAGAAAAATACAACCCAAATTCTTTTTTTGTCCCCACCCTTTTTTGGTATGTAGGATAGGGTGTACAGGGTCTCGCTGTGTAGATCAGACTCCTAGTGATCCTCCTGTTTACAGCCTCCCAAGTGCTGGGATTACAGGCGCCACCACACCCAGTCTCAATCACTGGCTCAGCAGCTCAGCCCCGAAGCAGACCCACATGGCAGGCCAGGCCAGGGGATACATGCCCCTGCATCTGTAGATGCTGTAGATGCTTTAATCTGCTGAGCTATTTGGCTGGCCCAAGGAGATATTTTTTTAAAATTTTTTACTATTTTTGTTTTGTTTTTGGTGCTGAGGACTGAACCCAGGGCTTCCAGATTGCTAGGCAAGTGTTCTACTCCTGAGCCAAATCCTTAGCCTTCTTTTCATTTTTCTTTTTTATTTACATGGCACAGGATCTTGATACACAGCTTGAACTCTTTTTTTTTTTTTTTTTTTTTTTTTTTTTTTTTTTTTTTGTCTTTTTTTTCAGACAGGGTCTCACTATACAGTTCAGGCTGTCCTTAAGCTCATTTTGTAGCTCAAGCTGGTCTTGAACTCACAACAATCCTCCTGCCTCAGCCTTCCCAGTGCTGGAATTACAGGCATGTGCCACCACACCTGGCTTCAGCTTGAACTCCTGATGATCCTCCTGTCTCAGCCTCCCCAGTGCTGACATTATAGGTATGCACCACCATGCTGAGTTTCAGTGGCCAGCTCAGCACTGAGCCAGCACAGCAGGTGGTATTGGGGATCGAACCGGGGACCTTGAGCTTGCCAGGCAAACACTTAGCCCACCAAGCTATCTCCCCGGCACCCAAATTCGTTTCGAAGCTCTCACCTTCCTTCTGCAGCAGCACACCTCCCTGAGTTCCTTCCTTTGACCTTCCTGTTTCCGTTTTGTCTTTTTTTTTTTTTTGTTTTGTTTTTTCTTGTAAACAGGGTGTGCACCTGTGGAGCTCAGGCTGGCCCAGAGCCTCAAGAGATCCTGCCTCAGCATCCCAAGTGCTGGGGTCCGGGCCTCTATTTTGCCCCTTTACAAACTCTGCTCTCTTCGTCCAGTAGGGGCAGACTCTTGCAAGCATGGTTTCCCACTCAGAGCTGAGGACGCTGTTCTGCGCAGCGGATGCTGTGTGCTTCGACGTGGACAGCACAGTGATTCGCGAGGAGGGCATTGATGAGCTGGCCAAGTTCTGTGGTGTGGAAGATGCTGTGTCTGAAATGTGAGGACGGCCGGCTGGGCGGGAGGAGGACGGTGCCGGGCACAAGTGGGCGTGGGCTCTTGTGCCTCCCTCATGGCCCGCCTGCCTGTGCCTCCAGCCCAGTTCCACGCAGTAACACTTGAGGAAAGTGGGGGGCACAATAGTCCTCGCAGTCAGACTGGTGCTGAAGGGGGGAGAGAGGTTTAGCTTGGTCAGGAAAAGGAAGGCAGCTCTGGGGACCTGGGATTGTGTGGCCTCTGCAGATCCCCAGAAGGCCAGAGGCTCTTGAGATCCTGGGTCAGAGTCCCTCCCTCCTTCCCTTTTTGAGACAGAGTTTCACTATGTAGTCCAGGCTGATCCTGAACTATTGTAGCTCAGGCTGTCCTTGAACTCTTGACGATCCTCTTGCCTCAGCCTCCTGAGCATGGATCACAGGCTTGCATCTTCGTACCTGGCAAAGTTCCTCCCTCCTTTTTGCCCTACTGTGCAATAGCAGTGCCTTCCTGTGCTGCCACCTGTCACCAGGGCACAGACTGTTTGTGCTGAGGTGCACTGGGTGTGAGAGTGCCTGGCCTTTGGGCTCCTGTTGGCTTAGGAGAGGCCCTAGCTTCCAAAGGGTGGTCCTTGTGCTGGGCAGATGGCTTCCTGTGGTTACCAAAGGCCTAGGCTTTGCTCCCCGAGCCACACAGCGAGGCCCATGTCCAGGGGCTGTGGCAGCTCCTTGCTCTGGCGGGACCTTGGGCTCAAGCTGCCTGGCAACTGACTCTGGTTCTGCCCTAGGACACGGCGTGCCATGGGCGGGGCAGTGCCCTTCCAAGTGGCACTGGCCGAGCGCCTGGCACTGATCCGGCCGTCTAGGGAGCAGGTGCAGAGACTGCTGGCGGAGCACCCGCCACACCTGACCCCTGGGGTGAGGTAAGGCAGCCGGGCTCCCCATCCCAGGTCTTGGGGTCTGCCATGCTGGCCTCTCTGCCATGCAGTGCCCTCAGCTGGCATTGGTCCTGACCAGTTGGCCCTCCTCTCTCTTGGGAGGCACAAACCTTCCTGTGTTTATTTGAATTTAATTTGACTTCAATTTTGAAACAGTGTTTCACTAAGTTGTCCAGGCTAATCTAGGACTTGTGATCTTTCTGCCTTAGCCTCCTATAGTTCTAGGGTAACAGCAGAGCACCCCGTCCTCCTGTGTATCTTTAATTCATATCTTTCTGGGTTTGTGGCAGAAGGAAACTATGTAATAAGCAGAAAAGCACCGCCCACTCATTTCTTTTCCTTCCTTCCTTCCTTCCTTCCTTCCTTCCTTCCTTCCTTCCTTCCTTTTGTACTAGGAATCAAATTCGGGGCCTTGCACATTTCAAGCAGGTGCTGTACTGCTAAGCTTTATCCCTGGCTCTTTACTGCTTGTTTCTTGAGTGTGCTTAAAAAAAACCATAAAACATGAATTAGCCACGTTAGTCTCTTGTCTGATGAATGCGTGCAGGAGAAGAAATATCTTTTAGTTCTTCTTCTTGTGTATACTAATCTAGCTCGGGTGTTTTGCATTTCCTGTTCAGGGAGCTGATAAGTCGCCTGCAGGAGCGTGGCGTTCAGGTTTTCCTCATCTCTGGTGGCTTTAGGAGTATTGTAGAGCACGTCGCCTCCAAGCTCAACATCCCAGCAGCCAATGTGTTTGCCAACAGGCTGAAGTTCTACTTTAATGGTAAGACTGGACAGGAATGTGTCCCTTTCCTGTCACACCTTTTGCTTGTTGAGCTGGGCCATGGCTGTTAAGGTCAATATCAGATCACTGGACTGTGGGGTTCTGTGGCTTGGAAGCTTTTGCTGTACAACAGACTTAGCCCAGCACCTGTCCTAGCTTTATCGTCCACATATTCACCTCTCCATACATAAATGAATGCATTTAAGCCAGGCATGGTGGCATGTACACCTGTCATCCTAGCACCTGGGGGGCTGAGGTAGGAGGATTGCCAGGAATTTGAGGCCAGAATGGGCTACATAGTGAGACCCTGTCTCAGAAAACAAAGAGAAAATTGAAAATAAGTTGAAACTTCCTTTTCAGTGAAATGACATGTACACATAGTACATTTAATCTAGTTTACTGTTTTCGGGTGTGTTGCCATTTCAGCAAGTTTTCGAATCACTGCACAGGAGCTTAGAGGGTGCAGGGCTTACTAACCTAGGTAGAAGGGGGCCTGTGTTCGGAGACTTCCCAGGGGACCACGGAGAGCCTGCTTACTCAGTGATGTTTATGCATGGATGTCATGCAGGTGCCAAGCTGGCCCCCTTGACAACCTTGTGTGCATGGTGACACTGTTCTCGATACTCCTTCCAGGTGAATATGCGGGTTTTGACGAGACACAGCCAACCGCGGAATCTGGTGGGAAAGGAAAAGTAATAAAATTTTTAAAGGAAAAATTTCATTTTAAGAACATAGTCATGGTCGGAGATGGCGCTACAGACATGGAAGCCTGCCCACCTGCTGTATGTATCGAGAGACACCTTCCCTTCTGGTCAGAATTTTGTTTAAGGCAGCTGACTTAGAACCCTGTGAGGAAAAAAAAAAAAAAAAAGCCGGGCGTGGTGGCGCATGCCTGTAATCCCAGCACTCGGGAGGCTGAGGCAGGAGGATTGTTGTGAGTTCAAGACCAGCCTGAGCTACAAAGTGAGCCTAAGGCCAGCCTGAACTGCATAGTGAGACCCTGTCTCAAAAAGACAAAAAAAAAAAAAAAAGAACCCTGTGAGGTTTACAGGAGTTAAAAACAGCTGAGATCGTTACAAAACAAAGTAAAAACACAAAACAGTGAAGACAATCTCATGTCAATTGACTTTTTTTTTTTTTCAATTGACTTTTTTAAACCTAAGACTGATTGATTGATTGATTGATCTGAGACAGGGTCTTGCTATGTAGTTCAGGCTGGCCTCGCACTTACTTCGTAGCCTAGGCTGTCCTCTGAACTCGCAGTGATCCTCCTGCTTCAACCTCTCAAGTGCTGGGATTATAGATGTGCACACCAACACACCCAGCTAAACCTAAGAAAATGTATGGATAAGGAGCCACTATTACTTTTTTTTTTTTTTTTGGGACAGGGTCTCACTATGCAGTTCAGGTTGGCCTTTAGCTCACTTTGTAGCCCAAGATAGTCTCAAACTCACAATAATCGTCTTGCCTCAGCCTCCCAAGTGTTGAAGAACTACTACTAGGAAAACACTGCTATGTGGTAGCACACTCCTAAAATCCTAGCACTCGGAGGCTGAGGCAGGAGGATCATGAAGAATTTAAGGTCACCTGAAGTAGAGATCTGTCTCAAAAAACAGAGACGTTTATTGACCTTTTGTCCTGTGGCCCAGGCTGGTCTCAAACTTATAGTCCTCCTGTCTCAGCCTCCGAGAGTGCTGGGATGACAGTTGTGTGCCTGGCAAAGAAACCACTATTTAAACAAAAGATCATTTGTAGGTAAGGTGACATCTGCCTGTCATCCTGGCACTTAGGAGCCTGAGCAAGGAGCATCATTGTGAGGTGGAGGCCAACCTGAACTACATGAGGAGAACCTGTCTCAAAAAGGAAGAAAAAAAAAAAAAAAAAGATAACAATGATAAATGACTAAAGGTGAAATCATTTAGTAGAATTAATGAAATGATGATGTAACTAAAAACTTTAAACATTAAAGTAGAGACACTGACATTTCCTCTCCTGCTCTGAACAGGCCAGCCAGGGCTCTGAGCTGGAACGGTGTAGGTCCCCCGGCATCCCTGTCTGTCACTTGCAGGCCCAGCAGGGCTGCCCCTGGCTTGCAGGGCTGTCTATGATGATAACCTGGCCCACATGTGTTCTGCGCTCCAGTTTTGAACACAAAACTTTTACCTCTGATGCAGTTTGATCTTAGAAAGCATCTGTGGAATTCTAAGAGGACCAGGCCGCACGTTCTCTTCCCCCAAGCTCCCACACTGGGTGCCACAGAGGACTAGCTCACCTTTCTTTGGAAGAAATTTATCTTTCAAACAAAAATACTGCCCTCCGACTGGGTGTGGTGGTTTACGCCTATAATCCCAGCACTCCGGAGGCTGTGCCTGCAGGATTGTTGCAAGTTGAGACTAGCCTGGGCTACAAAGGGAGCTCAAGGCCAGCCTGAGCTACACAGGGAGACCCTGTCTCAAAAAGACCAAGAAACTCCCCAAAACAAACAAAACAACAACAAAAAAACCCAGAAATTGCATTATTTGAAAAAAAAATTTTTTACCCTCTTGTTTTTTTTTTTTCTTTCCAGGATGTATTCATTGGCTTTGGAGGAAATGTGATCAGGCAACAAGTGAAGGACCATGCCAAATGGTACATCACTGATTTTGTGGAGCTCTTGGGAGCGCTGGAAGAATAATGTACATTTTTGTGCACCTTGTAACAACTTTCGATCAGTTTTTAAGTTACATAGAGTGATACCACTGGCTTGCATTGCCCAGGAAGATTTGGTATATAAAGTTGATTTTCTGTACACTGACACGATAGGTCTCCTCGGAGATGGTGGGTTTTTAAAAAACATAGTTCAATATTTTATTATGACTGTTAATTACCTGGGAATTTCATCATCTGAATTCTTACCTTTAACCTTAGCTATATTTTACTTGAAGCCTTTTAAAGATATAATAAAACTAAATTTTCACTCTTGGATAGTTGAGTTCTGCGGCCTGAAGGGAACACTGGCGATCCTTGATATAGAAAGAAAAGTTTCTCTCTGTGGTCTGTGGGATTTGGATTCTGCCTTTCATGCAGGGAACCATTGAGTGACGGAGGAGCTGAGATTTCTCTGCATGTTACTGGGCTTGGTGTCCCTGTGCCCTCAGCCCCCCTGGAATAATCAGCACCTGTCCGGAGGCCTGAGGTCCACAGTGCCCCAAGGATGTAGGGAGTGGGGGTGGGTGGGTAGGGGTAGGAAGTGGGGGGGGGGGCTGGGCACAAGGAGGCTCTGGCAGCCAGCTCCAGCTCCCTCAGGCCCTTTGCCTGCTGTGGGGCTCCCTCAGCTCTGGGCAACACCTGCAGCTGGGTTTCCTCCTCTGAGCCTGGGACTGCGGGCATGTGCCTGCCAGCTCATTCCAATTTTTATTACTAACACCTGCCATGAGGGACTCTGTGCCCCACGATCACCTCTGCACCTATAGCACCTTAAGTCCTCTCTGCAGCCTCGATTCTCCTTCCAATGTGATTCAGAAGTTCAGGGATTTTTTTTTTTTGGTGGAACTGGGGATTGAACTCAGGCCCTTGCGCTTGCTAGGGGAGCACTTATTCTACTGAGCTATCTCCCTAGCCCCTCACAGGGATCTTCCTGCTCAACCATTTTCAGTTTTTAAATATCCATTTTTCTCTCTGTGATAGCTCTGGGGCAGAAATTCTTTTTTTGCCTTAGCCTTAAAAGACTGGTCTTGGTGGGAGTGGGAAGAAAAAAAAAAGTACTGGTATTTCCAGGTGTGGTGACCAATGTGTTATTCCAGTACTCAAGAGGCTGAGGCAGGAGGATCCAGGTCCGTCCAAACTGCATAGTGAGTCTCAAAAAAACCAAAAAGGTTTTGTTCTTAAAAATATTTAAAAATTACAAGTAGAAGACTTTCTCATCACAAAATCCAGCTTTTTAACAAATTAAGAACCCCCAACAACATATTTAAATCCTGAGCATATAGGTGAATATTATAGATGACTTGGAAAGACAAACCTGCAAAGCTGTTCCTGTTTTCTTTTGAACAGTAAAAAGACAGGAAATGACAGAGATGTGAAAGCACGAGATTCTCCCCTCCCTGGTACAAAAAGGGGAGGGAAAAAGACTGAGGTTAGCGATTTATTCAGGCACACGGGTGGGTAATTTAGGAGAAAAGGCCAGATATCTGCTTTAGTTTTCGTTTGGGTTTTGTAGTGGTGCAGGGTATCAAACGCAGTTCCTCTGAATCATTTGAAAAACTTATCATTTAACCAAATAGTACAATCACTAGCTAAGGAAGGCAGATGGATCCAATTTCCTTCAAACTTGGTTTCTGAGCTCACCTGCAATCCCAGCACCTGGGAGGCTGAGGCAGGTGGCTCAGAGGCTCAGCCACTGAGGAGATCAAAATCAAAAGGGCTGGGGAAAAACTCAGTGTCTGTTGGAGATGCAAAGTAAAGTTGGCAGCCACTGAATCACACACAAGCAGCCGTTTCAGTTGTAAATGCCTCTGGGGGCAGCCGCCTCCTTGGCGCTGTGGGGACCAGGCCTGGGGGTGCAGGATTGCGGGTGTCAGCGCCCATCGGCAAGGTTGGGCTAGGAGTGCAGACTGGCTGGGAGCCATGAGCAGGGGATCACATGGGGGGAGCATGGTGCAATGCCGCGGGAACTAGCTTTTCTTTCTTCCTTGTCTTTCCCCTCCTCCCCCACCCTCTTTCGTCCCTCCTTCCCTCCCTCTCTCCCTCCCAGGGCCTTCACACTGAACTACTTCTCTACCCCTTTTGAGATTTTGAGACCAGGTCTTCCTAAATTACTGAACTGCCCAAGCTGGGCTTTGGTACCTTCTGCCTCAACCTCCCAGAGTGCTGGAATATCAGGCGTGTCCAGCTTCCACACAATACACAGCGCCTCTCTGCACACAGGCTGCCTAGCTCTGGCCTGCCATCCTTTGTCAGATCAGAGGGGTAAGTCTGAAATGTACGAGAAATTTACCACCGTCTTCTACTCTTCCAATTATAGTACTGACAAGTGTTTTCAGCTCCTTTGTGTCCCTGCTTTTCTCTTGTGACAAAGGAAAAGGCTTTATTCAAAGCCAGCAGCAGAGGGACAGAGGGTCCTCTACTTGTTCCCATGTTTAAGCTGCAAGGACTTTTAGAGCTAGAAAGGGGTGTGATGTAAGGGCCATGATGTGCACCACGCTGCTGGGTACGTCTGTGGAGGGTCCTGGGTGGTTGCACTGTCCTGGGGTGAAGTTCAGAAGCAGCCTATCACCTCTAAAAGACAAACTATACAGTAAGTATGAGTCAAGGACCCATGTGGTTCAGGGTGGCCTTGAATTCACAGCAATCCAGAGGGCTGTGATCACAGGCCTGCACCATCACGCCCAGTGTAGTTATTGAGATTGTAACTGACTAAATTGCTAAATTGCCCAGCTTGCCTTCATTCTGCAATCCTCCTGCCTCAGCTTCCTGAATGGCTGGGGTTACAGCCTCCGACACATGAATGAGCCCAATTTCTAAGTGAAAATTCCTGTTCTCAAAATATTTTCCCCCAGATCTAAGTAACGAGTTTACCCTTCCTAGTACTGCAAATGAATTCTGCCATTTTTCTTAAGGAAAACACACACACACACACACACATAGTTTTTTTTTTTTTTTTCCTTTTTTCTTTTTTGAGGCAAGGTCTTACTATGCAGTTCAGGCTGGCCTTGAACTCACTTTACAGTGCAGGATGGTCTTGAACTCAACAATGATCCTCCTGCCTTAGCCTCCCAAGTCCTGGGATTACAGGCATGCACCAGCACGGCCAGAGAAAATACTTTCCTGTAAATTGTTCTTTTCTCCAAACACACCTTACAAATATGTGCCTGGCACTGTGCCTGGGCTGGGGAGGATGGCAGGAATGAGCAGTCCTTGTTTTCGAGTTGAGGGTGTAGGCAGGACTTGGACAGGTGAAGGAAAACGTCTTCTCAGAAGCGCCGAGCGAGACTTGGCGGCCAGGACACAGGTACCCAGAAGAGCCGCTGTAATCCTGGTGTGAGTACAGAAAGCCCAAGCACAGAATGTGTGAAAATTAAGAGGACTTTATTGACTTTGGTATTTTCTCGGAGAAAACCATTCACATGTAAAAAGTTAACATCTGCTAAGATTTCTGCACACTTTATTTTACACACCAATTCCTCAATTTGTGGGGCCAGGTGTTATTTTTCAGTTCATGGGAACAAACATGATTACGGTCAGGAGATTGGCATACTAAATTAAAAAGGAAATCGCAGGGTGAGACAAAGCACGCAGCTCTGTGCTGCTCAGCACTGCAGCATGCAGTGCCCTGCACACACGACCCTGGAGAACAGTACCCGGAGGATGTCTGAGGTCACAAATGACTCTATAAAATAAAACCCCTTTTCTGAGTACTACTTTCTTTATAGAAAAATATTACAAATAAAAATTAGTGCTATTCAAGGTGATCATTTCAAACACCATGTATGATACATAGGCTGAGGCCTCCTCCCCCATTCAGGCGACGCAGTGCCCTGCATAGACCGAATCGTCCGGTTACGAGAGGGGGTTCAAACATCTCTGGGTACCAGGTACACTCAGGAGTAGTTTGTAGCTTGAGACTCAGAAAACTGCTTGAGAAATAGGATAAAACTTGCATTTCATCCAGATACAAGAAATCTGTCAAAATCTGTGATTATAAAATGCATTCACTTTTTAGAAATTTCACAAATGGATGATTTTTTTTTGTTTCATGGTTGGAATCTTATTCTGAAATGATTCCAGTTTGACTCCAGACCTTCTCTTCCTGGAGGGCAGGGAGAGAAGGGTGTCTTCTGAGGTTGGTTTGACAAATTTATAGTGTCAGAGGCCTTCGGAGCTCTGCCCCACTAGGTCACAGCTTCCTCTCTCTGGATCATGTCAACTTTCGAGAAAAGAGGTCTCTCGTAAGCTATGTACAACCACTTATGATTCAGTGTTTCTTTTTTCACTTGATATTCTATTAAATTAATTTAGGACAAATACTTGCCATACACATTAACATGGGAACAGACATGTTCTCTAGCTCTACTGAAGGGGAGAGGTCTTCAGCGGGATCATGATTCTGGACTCCATTTCCTGAATGAGTGGGACTGAAAACAGAGCAGAATTACTGTGCTGGCTCCTTTCTAAACATCATGGCAGACGCAGCAAGGAGCAGGCTGCCATGTGTGCTCAGAAGATAGGCTACTTTGGAAACAGAACCGACTACCAGAAAATAAGAGCTGATCTGGGGCAGAAACACATGAGCTAAAGACAGCTAAACTAGGTCCCATGAGATACTATTAAAACCAAAACATCTGTTCTGGCCATCTATTTAACTTGTGGCAAATTGGGAAAGTCCATAGTGAGAGAAAAGGCGATTTCTTCAAAGGACCTCTGAACTAAAGTAAACTGATAAAAACCCAAGAATTGGGGATGGGGAGATGGCTCAGTGGAGTAAGTGCTTCCCTGGCAAGTGCAAGGGCCTGAGTTCAATCCCCAGTTCTGCCAAAAAAGAAAAAAAAGAAAAAGAAAAACCTAACTATCTCCCCTTTCCTAACCTTATAAAACCACCCTAAGAAATGGAGTAATTTAAAAACCACACATATTGATTTCAGGGGGAGCATATAGTTATAACAGGAGAAGTGTTTCCAGGATCACCTGTGTAATACACCAGCTCCTCCCAGCCATGCTTGTGCCAGGCTGCATTCCTTGTGTCTTCCCGGCTCTGCAGATCCTTGTAAGCTTGAGAAGCACAGAGAGAAAGCAGGATTCAAACCAAATCCAGTGGCACCCTGCCAGTGCCCCACCTGGCGGCCCTCTTTCCTCAGATGTTATCCTGTGTAAGGCCTGGGATCATCTGCTCCTCATACCTTAGTCTAGGGCATCCCGGATATGCTGACAGCAAGAGGCTTTTTCAGACCAGATTGGTGCATTCAGTGAAGTGTGGCCAGCAAGAACAAGGAAACATTTTCTTTGAGACACGGTCTTGCTATGTAATTGAGGCTGGTCTTGTTTTTTTTTTTTTTTTTTTTTCTTTTTTTTTGAGACAGGGTCTCACTATGTAGTTCAGGCTGGCCTTAAGCTCACTTTGTAGCTAAGGCTGGTCTCGAACTCACAACAATCCTCCTGCCTCAGCCTCCCGAGTGCTGGGATTACAGGCATGCGCCACCACGCCCGGCTGAGGCTGGTCTTGAATTCCCTATGTAGTCCATTCTTTCCATTCTTGCCTGGAACTCACAGCAATCTTCCTACCTCAGCCTCCTAGTGCTGGCACTACAGGTGTGTACCACCAGGCCCGGCAAGGGAACTTTTCAAAAACATGTTAAATTCATAACTAGAACCTGCCAGGCCACTGATAACAACATCATGTTCACTTTTGCTCAACATGGGCAGGGGGTTTCTTTATGTAATGCAACAGTGTAATGGTGTGAGCTCAGCATGCATGAGGACCTGGGTTTTTCCCCAGCACTGAAAAGTAAAGGCAAATAAAGTTTTGCTCAATACTGATAAAGCCCTGCATCTACGAGGGAAGAGACCGTGTTCAATGTAATGGAGAAGAGACAAGGAAGGCCAGGTTGGCCCCACAGAGGGCTGTCTGAAAGATGGGATGGAATGCTCAGGCATGGGATAAATGAATGTCTCAGACCACAGCTCCACACACACCTCCCCGGGACAGGCAGGTTCCCATTCCCACTTTGGGGAAGACCTTGCCCATGCTGCCAGGTGAGAGCCTGCACGGGGCAGACAGCATGACAGCACACAGCCATCCTTCCTCAGTCCAGCTTCCACTGGGGACAGGTACCTTTGCTCTGAGAAGCCCTGGCCTGAAGGCCTGACCTTGCCCATCCCCAACTGCAAGCTCCTTCTGTTGTCTGTACACAGGCTGGGCGGGCTCTTCATGGTGTTCTCAATTAAAAAGCATTTTATTTTATTTTTTATTTTTTGTCTTTTTGAGACAGGGTCTCAGTATACAGTTCAAGCTGGCCTTAAACTCACTTTGTAGCTCAGGCTGGTCTCGAACTCACAACAATCCTCCTGCCTCAGCCTCCCAGGTGCTGGGATTACAGGCATGCGCCACCACACCCGGCAATTAAAAAGCATTTTAGAGGTGGGAAGTATACCCTGTTGGCAGAATATTTGGTGAGGCCCTAGGTTTAATCCATGGACTGGAAAAAAAATAAAGGTTTTATGATTGTAAAATAACCCTTTGGTAGTTGGTTTATTTCACTTAGAATCTCTTCAGGTCCATGCACGCTAGGACATGTGATGACTCTGATTCTATTCTGTGGCTGATGGACGTCTGCCTGCGTCTTCCACACCTGATGTGTCCCCACCTTCTCTATGTGACTGGGGTCAGGACACTTCTGTACGATGATACTGAGCATCTAGACAGGTGCTGGCGAAAGTCTGAAATAGTAACACAGCACTCTGGCCTACCTCAACCCCTTTAGGGGTGAACAACATGCAGTATAATGTCAAAACAAACAGAAATACAGACCAAATTTGTTTCTAAATCTGTTCATTTGAAAACTGATACTCCTGGGGTCAAATCTCAGCTGCAAGACTCAACTCTGCTGGACACTGCCATCTGGTGGCTTCTACCACACAGTGCAGGGCAAAGACCCACATGCAGCGGGATGGGCGCTTTCCCTGCAGGAAGCAGCCCTTCCTGGGAGGTGAGGATGGCATGGGTTCTTCCTCATGTTAAGAGTGCAGGGAGTGCCCCAGGAGCACAGTGTAAAGTTGTTTTTTTTTCCTTTTTGCCTTAACTTACCCATTCAGACTATGTCTCACCACGTAGCAGCCTGCATTGTTTATGGTGATCTGAGTAATTTTTATTTCCTGCATCGCCACGGAGGTTCCAGCTTGCCTTTCTACCTTCACCTGTTGGTCCTCTAGGCCCTGAGTCCAGCTTACCTCCTCCATACTGATTTTGTCAAGGGCATGTAACTGTACATCCTTCTGCATCTGCAGAGGGTGTCTTACCAATCACACACTGCCTGTGTCACAGTCACTCATGCTAGCTAGCATTGTCCTCAGTAGATCTTTGTTCCCTTGTAAACCAACACAATCACATAGACAGGGACCCAACACTAACCCTCAGGGTTAGCTGACAGGCTATGACATGAGTTACGCTTTAACTTCAATGTTAATAACTCTAAAGTGCCCAGAATACATTGGTGGCATCATACCAAACTACCTACCTCCGAGGCAGGTGAGTTTCTGCTCTAGCAGGAGGAGAAACACCAGCAGCCATCAGTGTGCCCACCACCCTAGGAAGGGCTCTGGGGGCTCAGAGGAGAGTGGTACTTGCTGGGGCTGGGCTTTGGTCTGAATCAGCCCTTGAAGACACCAGAAGAGATGCCCGATACAAGTGTGTGTGGGGCTGCTGGTCTGGCTACAGCACAGCACGGGTCCTGAGCCACAGTAAGAGACCTGGGAGGGAGCTCTGCACCTCTATCACCCTCTGCTTCCTGTGGCTGCTTTCTTCAGCTCTTCTCCCTTTTGCCATTTCACCCTTTCATTACCAGCTCACACACAATGGATCTATGTGCTCTTTGCTGTTGATCTCTTTACCTGCATTTTTCTGGAGACAGGGTCTTGTGAGGTAGTTCAGGCTAGCCTCAGATTTGAAGTGATCCTCCTGCCTCAGCCTCATGATTACTAGGTTTGCAGATGGCCACCGCCATGTAGGGTTTCTTCAGTTTTAGATGCCAAAACATTTACCACCCACCTATGATGTTTGGATTTGCTAAAGTGTGTAATTACCTGCTTGAGAACTGCTATAAAGCCTGACAATTTAGTTCACAGTGAGCCCTTACATCCTAGTAACTTGCTGAGTGAGGTGGCGCAAGCCTGGAATCCAAGCCCTCGGGGAGGCTAGAGCAGGAGAGTGGAAAGTCTGAGCAACCAAGATTCTTCCTAGAGAAAAAATTAAAACAAAATGATGGCAAATACATACATACCCCAAAGATGGTGCACCATGTATAGCTGCCCAATCTGAGAGAAGAATCCTCCCACTGCTTCGTTATTGTCTTGTCGAAAACGAATTGCACGAGCCCTGAAAGAGAGACAACACACATTGGATGATGGTCAGGAAGAATCAGTAGACTGCTTTCTTCAGAATCGGGGGCAGACTTCAGAATAAAGACAGTCTTTGAGCTAACTAAGGTAGAAGTGAGATGCTATAAACTCTTGGGGCAAATACAAGAAAAAAACATGAGGGTGGAGCCTCTGGGTCACACATCCTATCCTCACATGAAACTACCTGCAGTGTGTTGAGATGGGGCCTTGCTGTGCAGTTCAGGCTGGCCTTGAGCTCACTTTGTAGGCCAGATCGGTCTGGAACTTGCACTGATCCTTTGGCCTCAGCCTCCTGAGTGCAGGTGAAAAAAAGAATAGCAGAGGGCACTCAGTATATACACACTATACGTGTAGATGAAAGTGTGCATTCTATATATGCAATAAAAAATTGTGCTAAATTGATTAAAAATAGGTGTTCCAAACTTTCTAAGATTTCCCTCTGCTTAAAAGTATTGACTTTTGTTTTTTTTGGTCTTTTTCAGACAGGGTCTCACTATGCAGTTAAGGCTGGCCTCGAGCTCACTTTGTAGCCCAGGTTGGCCTCAAACTTGCAACAATTCTCCTGCCTCAACCTCCCAAACACTGGGATTACAGGAATGTGCCACCATGCCTGGCCTAAGGTATTGGCTTTTTAACATAAATACCATCTTTCATACTTGCATGGGACATTTTATTTTTATTTGTGTGATATAATCTATATTCTTAAAAATATATTTTTCCAAAAGCAACTTTTGCAAATCCCAGTTGGACATAAAGGAAGCAGCACAGGGTGCCACACTCTGGGGCACTGCTGAGTTGTCACCACACCCAGGTCCTGGTCTCACGGCATGTGGGAAGACATCACTGTCACTGTCACAGGAATGTGAGCAGCGAGCTGCCCGACACACAGCAGCGATGTCCACCTTGACCACCCTTTCTGGAGGGAATGCAAGGACGGCCTCTAGCATTGAAATAG
Organism: Ctenomys sociabilis; assembly: GCA_004027165.1. Lineage (NCBI taxonomy): Eukaryota > Metazoa > Chordata > Mammalia > Rodentia > Ctenomyidae > Ctenomys > Ctenomys sociabilis. The sequence continues at coordinate 1,682 of PVKA01030753.1, read as the reverse complement.
CAGCTGCTGGGCCAGGAGACCGCCAGGAGGGCCAGGGCTGGGGCCCTCAAAGCCACTCAGCAGCCTCTGCTCTCCTCCCCCGGGCTCAATGCCACACCCAGGTTCTGGCCCTGGCTCCTGCTCTGGTCTAGTGGAGGAGAGGCACCTGCTGGGCCCACGGGTTATTCAGAAATGACAGTAAATACTTCAGCTTTTACATTTGGAATAAACAGCATTTTCACAAAAATTATAAATGATTGTTAAATTATGGAAATTAAGCAAATCAACTTCACATGCATTCTGTGCCCAACAGAGGACTTTATCATTGAGAGTGATAAATGTTCTGGTTTATTTGTTTCATTCTTAATTTTTTCTAATTTAGTTATGGGAGGCAAACAACATACTTGCCATGGCCTGGGAAAAATTAGAGGCGAGGACTGTGAAGCGCTCATCATCCTATAGTTACCTACGTGTCAAAGCATACATGGAATGCTGAACCGGCTTTACAAAAATCCCAGCTGAATAACCGCAACACAGCCTTGTGGATTCTCTGGGGAGTAAACTTGATTTGGCAATATGTAAAAATTGAATCAGTGAATTAAAATTCCACCCTGGGCATATCTACACTGTTAACAGTTACAGACCAGAAAGAAGGCACAAAAATATAAGCAAAACCCCTTGACAAGCTATGTCCCTAAGAGCAGGACATAAATACATATTTCCCAGTTTTCAAATCAACAGAAACAGCAATTGTGTGACAGATATCCCTTGCTCAGTGACTATTTGGACTTAGGACCTACCCGTTTTTGGATACAGTTCTCTTCATCCTGTTCAAAGAGCCTCAATGTCTTTTTTTTTTTTTTTTTTTTTTGTATGCAACACCTTGTTTATACAGTACTATAATTTTTGCTGATTATACCCTAGAGCACTGTAGTTTTATGTTCTGCCCTAAAACACTGTAGTTTTGTTTTATTTTTGTAAACCTGGTACAGCATTACAGTACTTCAGGTAAGAGTTACAGAAATAAAAGCAAAATCAAGTGGAGTTCCCTTTCTTGTGAATACTGCACATACTATTTGCAGCTTCTTCATTAAGTTACCGATTCATTTAGCAGCCTAGCTACAGGAATGTAACTGTCATGAAGTGAGGATCCTCTGTACTTAGTCTTTGGGGACCTAAGAAAAAAAGTCACTAAAAATACAGATCACAGAACCATTTATTGGAACTGGAGAGAGCCTAGATACTACTAAACCCAAAGCAATATATTTCACAATCAAAAAGGAGACCAAAGGGCTAAAGAGAGCTCAGTGGACTAAGTGCCTGTTTAGGCAAGCACAGGGACCGGGGTTCAAGCCCTGGCACCCTATGTGCTCCGGCCCCTCTGCAGTGAGATGGCTGCCAACACCAGGAATGCTGGTGCATGCCTGTGATCCCAGCTCTGTGTGTGTGTGTGTGTGTGTGTGTGTGTGTGTGTGTGTGTGTAGGGTCTCACTACATAGCCCAGACTTGTAGTGATACTCCTGATTTCTGCCTCCCTAGTGCTGGGATTACAGGGGCGCACCACCACGCCCAGACTCCATTGCTGGCTCAGTGCGCCCCGGGGCAGGGCTGCTGAACAAGGGATTGAACCCTGGCCCTTGCGCTTACCTAAGCAAGTGCTTAGTTCGCTGAGCTATACCACTGGCCCTCAGACCAAATACATT
>PVKA01030752.1:0-18792 GCA_004027165.1 Ctenomys sociabilis | reverse complement strand
TCTTAACCAGAGTAGAAGCAATTGAAAATCACTGGTCAAAAAAAGGCTAAATTACACTAATTATAGCTGAGAAAGAAAAGAGAAATACCATACAAAAGAAGAATTAAGTAATGAGGAGGATAGAGGAATAAAATAATTGGAGCTCTGAAATGAGACAATAGAGATAGAATTAAGGGGCTAAAATTTTTCCCAAATGTTGATAGTCAAAAATCTTCAGATTCAAGAAGCTCAACAAAGTGCAGGAAAGGTAAATATAAAGACATACAAACTTAGACATGCTGTAATGGCCCTGTAGAATGCCACAGGTATTTTCAAAGCACCTGGATATAAAAAGCAAACTATCAAGAAAACAATGTCAATTAGAGGTCTGACTGACTTCTTAAAAGCACAATGGAACTAAAAGTAATGAAATAATACATTCGATGTTAATTGTGGTCTAGAATTGCATGTTAAGTAAAAAGGTTCTCTATGTGTGTGTCTCTGTCTCTGTCTGTCTCTGTCTCTCTATCTCTCAATCCCTCTCTCTGTCTCTGTCTCTCCTCTTAAGCGCCACCCCCATGCGCTAGACAACTGTTCTACCACTAAGCTAAAACCTCTGCCCTTTTATTTTGAGACAGGGTCTTTCACAGTCACTACATTGCCCAAGCTGGGATGACAGGCTTGTACCGCCACACCCAGATTTAAATCGGTTTCCCCAGAAGCACAGGGATTTCCGTATGAATGATCCACAGAGAGACTTCTCCTAAATAATTCATAAGGACATGAAAGGAGCAAGGTAAGGTAGAGAAGGAAATTAAGTAAAGACGTGGTCCTAGCTAAAGCCTAGACACAGCCAGATGAGGGGATTTTCTAGATCACTCTCCTAGCTTAGGGTCAAAGGCTAAGGCTCTTTTTAAAAAACCAAGGTCATATTTATTAATTCCTTACATGAAGTATCTTCTTCATCCCTGAAATTTTCATTGCTTTAGAGTTGTTAACAAGTAATTTAGTCATTGCTTTAAAACTTGCCTACTTTTATTATCCATTTTATTATCCACATATATGTCTGTCATGACTTTCACGTGTGCTCTTCTTATAGTCTGATAACATTCATGCCGAATAGCAAAGTACAATATCAGTATATTTACTGCTAAGATTAATTCTCTGTTATATTTTTACATTTTCTTTAGATTATATCTATTTTCAAAGAAATAAAACAAAAATACAATTACAGCTCCGTCTTCTATCCCTTCCTCGCTCCTATCTACTCACAGGTAACCCTTTCACAAATAAATATTATTATACTCATGTTCACATACAAAATGTTTGTCCTTCCTTTTCTTTTTGTGGCCAGCTCAGCCCACCCTGGGGGTGGGACTGGCATGGTGTGTGATGCCAGGGATCGAACTGTGGTCTCTGTGCTTTGCCTAAGCAGTACTTTAGATCACGGAGCTATCTCACCAGCTCCCTTGTTCTTCCTTTGTATAAAGTTTTAAATGTTTGGTACTATGTATACACTGAACTTTTAAAAACTATAACATTATATTTTTGAGATTTACCACACAAGCACATTCAAATCTGGTTCATTCATTTTCATGCTTCTGCATCTCAGTGGCTCAACGAATTATCATGTAAGCCCAGGTTCTCTTAGGATTGCAACAATGAGCAAAAAATTTAAGAATAAATATCTTAATACGTGTCTTGGTGAAAAAGCATTTCTTCCTATAAGCAAAGCCCCAGAAGTATTGCTTGGATACAGAGAAAGTGCACTCACAACTTCATTCAACACTTCAAATAGCTTTCCAAAGTGACTACACCCATGTTTGGTCCTCCAGTTATTCCTTACAATTCTTTTTTTAATACAAAATAGTAATAAAAAAGAACCCAGCATTGACATGATACACAATTTCACTAAACAAAGTAATAGAAATTCAACAATTTTTGCTGTATTGTATGATGTTATCTTCAAATTAGTTGTTTAGGTTACTAGATATCAACATGCAAAATTGGTTAAAAAAAAAAACATTGTAAGAAATTAAAAAGAGAAAAAATAAGAAGAAAGTTTAAGCATTAACTTCTCTTTTCAAAAGACCAGCAGAACTCAGTAGTACAATTATCCAAATTATTCTGCATATATACAACATTATATTTCCTAATTACCAAAGAAGTTAAACATCTTTACATGTACTTATTGGACATCTATTTTTCTTCTGTTAATTTGCTAATACATATTATAACTATATTTCTTTTTTTTATTTCTTTTCTGATATTATTGATTCCTAAAAATATTTTTTATATATTCTGGATACTAATATTTTATTGTTGATGAGTTGAAAATACCTTTTTCTCAGCATGACTCTATTTTTATTTTTATCACCTTTTATCACATATATTTATATTTCAATGTATCAAAATGTGTCAGTATTTTCCTTTTTTGCTTCATGTCTTTGGTGTCTAAGATTATTTTTTATTTCAGCTTGGTAAAAGGAATGTTTGAGGAAATATTTTACACAACATGGTGATAACAATGCATTTTATTTTGGAAATCACTGAAAGTAGATTTGTTTGTTTGTATTTTTATGTATTTGGAATAGGGTCTCACTACACAGATCGGGCTCAGTGACCCTGCTGTTTTCAGCCCTCCCCCTCAGGGCTGGGATTACAGGTATGTGCCTCCACTTCCAGGCTCGGTGGGCTGCTTAGCTTGCTCAGGGTTGGAGCCAGTGCAGAAGGTAGTGCTGGGGTCAAACCTCAGTCCCGGCACTCAGTTCACTGAGCTATCTTGCTAATCCCAAAAGTAGATTTTTAGAAGTGTTTTCACACACACACACAAAAAAAAAAACCAATAAGCCTGTTACATGATGCATATAATAATTGGCTTAACTGAGCAATTATACAACACATATATATTTCAAAACATATTGTACATGATAAATATATGCATATATACAATAAATATATTGGTGGATTGAAAAAGATTATCTTGCAATGAGATAAGGACATTTTCCCTTTTTTTGTATTTTTTTGTATTTTTTAGTACAGGATCTACAGGATCTCACTACACAGGTTGGACTCATAGTGATCCTCCTATTTTCAGCCTCCCATGCTCTAGGATTACAGGCATGAACCACCTTGCCGAGTCTCAGTCACAGTTTCAGTGTGCTCCAGGTGCGGGGCCTGCGGGGCATGCCAAGGACCAAACCCCAGTCACTGTGCTTGCTATTGTCCCATTTTTGTTTTAAAATCTAAAGTCTTTTCTTATTCTTTATAAGTTCTTAACCTATCTTAAATGTATTTTTGTGAATAATGAGATAGAGACCTAATTATAGCATATGTCATAGGTAGCCAATATTTTCAATGTTGTTTATTAAGTGGTTCATTATATTCTACCGATTTTGCCATCTTTCTTGAGTGCAAAGCCACCATATACACACTGATCTGATTTCAGTCTCTCTATTCTTTATACATTGATTTGTCTAGTTTCATGCTACTGTTCAGGCTTTAGTACAATGATTCATTCATCACCTTTTGTGTTTATCTGTAGTCACCTTGGCTAGGAGCTTAAATTCCTGTAACCTTGTCCCTTAAATTAGTCAGTATTAGGTGCAAGCTGCCCCCAGAATAGGGCAGTCTAACTTCCCAGCCATTTCTGGGCAAGGTTGCTCCCAGAAGCGAAAGGTAGGTCTCTAGAGAAGTGTGCAGTTGTAATCCATGAGCAGCCAACATTCATAGCAAGGGGTAGAAGAGTACACTGGCTTCAGAGCAGGAGATTTAGGATAATATTTAAATTATCCTAGTTATCAACAATTAGGATAATTTAAATACAGTGTATTTGTGAAAGACTGTTTATAAACTTGGGCTTAGGGTTAGGTTAGCTTAAAGGGACAGACCTGTTACCATCTCTAAAGTTAGAGAGATGAAGGTACAGAGAGCTATGAGAGTCAAGAAAGAAAGGATTATAGGGCAAAACCTATCTGCAGAAAACTGATGACCTTCTGTCTAGGAACACAATTCACCTGAAGTGATTACTAAAGAAGGAGTCAGGGAAACACATACCACAATCTCATTCTCCTTCCTCCTTCTGTGGGCTTCCCATTTGTTAAGCCCAGTGGAAACCAGAGAAAGTTTATGTATACAGGCAAGCATTCTGGACAAGAGTGTAGTAGGGAGGACGAAGAATGAAAGAGGTGATCTGGAAGATGAGTCTCAAGAGGTAAATTAGCAACACCCTAACCAGAGAGAGAGAGAGAGAGAGAGAGAGAGAGAGAGAGAGAGAGACAGGGACAGACAGACAGACAGAGAAAGCTATTTCAGACAAGCTGATGTCACTTTCTGTGAGCAGGCTTTCCAACTACACTATCTAGAAAAGCATGCCCCTATCCTCTGAGCTTTGTCAGAGGTTATTTGCTATTTGTCTTCAGAGCACTATATCCACATCAAAGTGCATAAAAGCTTGAAGAAAATCAAATACATGAACAGAAAGATAGGCCAAAGTATAAAGGCAGGCAAATTACCAAAGAGAATCAACACACCAAAGAAAAGTATAAATGCTAACTATATAATTAAAAAAATGTATTTTAAAACATAATTTCATCTATCAAATGGATAAATATTTTTAGGGCTTTTGTTTGTTTTTTGCAATACCAGGAATTGAACTCAGGACCTTGTGCTTGCCAGGCAAGCACTTATTCTACTGAGCTATCTCCCCAGCTGGATAAATATTTTTAAATGCTGATTCTAATGCTAGGATCTTAAAACTAATAATACTAATTAAAACTAATTATAAGAATGTTTCTATCTGAGGAACCATTTGAAAATTTATATCAAAAACTGTAAGCATGCTATTTATCCAGACATTTCACTTTCAGAGATGTACCTAGGAAAAGATTAGGGAAGGAGCTAGTTACAGTAGCCAAAAACTGCAACATAAATGTCCAACAGCAGAAAGAAGATTATCACTGTTTCCCTAAGTGTGTTATTCAGAGTGCTAGTACTAGGAGATTTCTGCTTGAAAAAGGGATCCAACAGTCAACTAAAAATGGGATCATCTTTGGAATGAAGGCAAAAATTACAATGCAGGTTAACATACACTAAACTATTACCAAGACTAAAGCTAAGACTACTTAGATTTATAGGTGGGTCAAAAAATGACAACCCTATCCTCATTACCCTGTGTTCCTCTATTGCAACAGTCAAAACTCACTGTTGCAAGTTCAGCTTACCTTGCTGATTATCATTTTAATTGTGATTTATTTTCATTAAACATAAAATAGTTCATTCTTCGGTTATTCTTTGTGTAAAAGATTATCCAACATTTCAAAGTTAAAGCAATATTTGTCAGCTCAAGTTTCTATGGATTAGGAACCTACATACAGCTTCTGTGGAAGTCTGTCTCTGTCTGTCAAGAAGCTGTCCTCTAGGCCTATATTCTCATCTAAAGATTTAAGCAGGGGAGCACAAACTACCAAGCCTTGGTAGACTTCATTCTCCACTGGTCATTGGTTAGAGATTTCATTCTGTTTTCTTCCATAGAACATCTCAGAATATGGTAGCCAGCTTCCTATAGACAGACAAAGTCAATGACAGAGAAAAGCAGAATGCAAGAAAGAAGCCACAGCATTTTCTGCATCCTGATCTCAGCAGGGTTGCATCACCATTTTGCCATAGTCTCTTAGAAGCCAGTCACTAGATCCAGCACATACAGCTCTTACTCAAGTAGAAGGGATTACATGTAGGCAAGAATACTGAAAAACAGAGATCACTGGGGGTTTGTTAGCAGCTCTGACCATAGTCACTAGTAGAAGGCCCCTGAAATTTTTAAGCTGCTAAGACTTATTAAGAACACCATCTCTGTTCCTAGTGGAAGTCTGCCTTCTGATAGAAGGAGTGGGGGAGCGTGCCCAAAGAGAAACTGAAAATGTAAAACACATATTTTCAGTTGCTTTCCAGTTTAGTTAGTAAAGAGTCTAGCCCACTGAGGAGGTTCTCTGATCCTGGGGAATGAAAAATCCAGTTAGTGGCCACTGACAGGAAAGGCAAGAATGGAGGAAAGAATGAAAATATCTCCAAATCCAATGGAAGGGATACCCAGGATTGCTTCACAATTTTGTTAACAGCTAATTCCACCTACTCACTGAAGTGTCACTTCAACCTTTGGTGGGTGAAGGCTTCATCTCTGATGTGACCTATCTAGACCTATCACATTTCATCTGCTTCTTTCTGATTTTACATGCAATTTTGCCATTTCTTGCTTCTTCTTGCAACTTTTAGAAAATTCAGGAAGGAAAGAAGAGGTAGTAAATTTCCCGCCAATCCAGTGTTATATTCCACTTTATCTCCAGACTGCATGAATGAGATTGATCTCCCAATGCTTATATATTTATCAAGATAATTTGATGAGTTAACAGAGAAACTCTACATTACTGCATAAGTCAGCATAATCAATTTGAGGACCTTAAAATAATTTTTGACCTTAAAGTCATCAGTCGATAAATTGGTACCCCTCTTTCTTAACATCTGTAAGAATCCTGTTGTTCCTCCTGAATTGATACAAATGATCTCATCCTGCCTCCTATAATTTGCAATACTCTTTAAGACAAGTGAAGAGTATGGGCTATTTTTGGCTCCCCTAGAAAAGCCACTTTAGAATATAATCTTTTCTGCCCTTCCTGAGATGGGTGATATGGAAGGTCTTTTTCATTTCTAATGTTTACAACTCTTTTCAGCAAACAGCAGGTAAACAATTTTAATACAAGGCCATTTTCATTATGTGTCTACCAGAAAATATGTCCTTGTATTAAAATAAACAGTAACAATACAAAAAGTTTGCTCATACAGTAATAACAACCTTCCTAAATTACAGTGATTATGTTTGCCCAGCAGTCTAATACAAAATGTAGTTTTTATCTCAGAAGACATAGAATTTATTATTTTCTCCTACATGGCATTCAGAGCAATTGGAGCCAGAATTCTGAAAGAATAATTCAGTATATTCGGTCTCAAATACAAATATATACATATATTTTTTCAGCACTGAAATAACTTATTTTAAGCAGCACTTCAACAAAGTCCATCCTTCCTTGATAGTATGTCATATCTGCTGTGTACTAATGCAGTGTTTTGTTTTCCTGCATAATGAAGGCTATTAAGCAAAATTCAGAGGCTGTCATATACCTATAGCCCCAAATTAATTAACGTGCATACAGAGAAGTTACTGACAGTGTCAGGCCCTGTCTTCACTCCCTTGGCAAGTGAGGTGCTAAGGAAATCGGGGTGCAAAGCTACCACGTGGAACTCTCTCACAGTCATACTTTTCTATTCATAGGGTCAGAGTTGGGGACTCAGTACAGTCATTTTCCAAAACAGCATATAGGTCCATTGAGTTTCTCACCAATGAATCACCCAACATGACAACATATTTAAAAGTAAGAGCATATAAAATTGATTATCATTTCTTTGTAGTTTCAACACGTAAAGGATTTTCCAGTATACTTAGTTTGACTGTCTTTAGGTGGTACCTAAAACTAGAGTAGGTCAGAGGAAGAAGCTTTCTCCAGAGTTTTCAAGGCCAGCAAAAAATCTCTGACTCTTCCAGCAGACTGGATCTGTGCATTTGGGGGGTACCAGCCATCACCACTCCCTAACACATAAAAACACTCCCACTGGTCTGGATTTCAAGGTCAGTAAGAGTCACAGTGCTCCGCTTTTCTTTGTAGTTTCACACAATACCAATGTTATGCTGCACCCTAGGCAAGATCCTAGAGGTAGTTGTCTGCCTTGAAGGCATTAAAGAACAGTGGAATGCCCAGAATTGTCAATCTTCATTTTTTTTTCATAATTATGGTATGATCTTTTCAAGCTCACGCTCAAGAGAAGAAGAAAAAGAAAGAAGGAAAACCATATATCTTGAAACTTCTCTGTGTTTTAAAGTAGCTTCAAAAAAAAATAAAGTAGCTTCACATAAATGCAAATTTGTGTTACAGAATAAAGATGTATTGCATATTTCACAGTGACTTCATTCTTTTCCATTTTTCTACTCTTTCATTACTCTTAGCTATTGTCTTGCTGGTGAAATCTGTGCTACTGAACACAGATACCATGTCAAGAGAAGAGGGGAAGCCACTGTACAGAGAGGTGCTATACACTAGTCAGATGCTGGTACATGGTACTTATTCAGCGTCTGTTCCTGCAGTGTAATTAGGAGATAAGAATACGAAAATTCAGAATTCTTTAATGCACTTAAAATCGCTGTCATGAAGCAATGGCTGGCAGATTTGCATGTGAATGGACCATGAACAGCATGGAGGAAGAATTGTGAAATTACTGTAGTATTTATTATTACAACTTGGTGTCATGCTAGTCTCATTTTAGAATGAACTGTAAGAATAGATTAAATTAGTGCCATTTTCTTTCCTTGTTAACATCTTTGTCACAAGAGCAAGCTGTCAGAATTTTAGTACCTAAAATAGTCCACGGATTATTCCTCCTGATAGCTGGCCATTTCTAAACCCTGAGCTTTGATTGGTCGCTCTCAGCCCTGTCCTTGCAGACATATGGGTTGAGCACAGGGAAATAATCGTCTTTGAGCAACTAATCAGGTTGCAGACACAGTGATAAAGGTAGGGGAAATGCTATAATGCCACAGAAACTGATAAGACAACATTATGTTCTAAGAAAATGCTCTGACCACAGCTGAAAATCCTGTTTGGAACATGGCTTTAGAATAAGGACTGGTCAAAGATATGTAGTCTGACTAGCATCTGGGTTTTTCAGTATCATGGTATTTCAGTATCATAATACACAGTGAACAATGTAGGGGTTAGTCATGTTTGAAACAAATAGTATCTGAAGTCTATGATCTATTGCTTTCTTCACATGTCTAATCTTCTGGTCCTTGGGCCTCAGTTTAGATGTAGCAGTAGAAAGCGATGACCTTCTCTACTGAGAATTTTTTCCTCTACAAGTTTCAATAATCAAAATGACCACAAGTCCTAGTTTCTCCAGAACTATCCCACTTTAAGTCTTTAGTCTCAGTGTAATAATCTTCCTATGGGTTTTTGTAATCTAATTTTGTTCATTTCTCTTTTTCTTATTGTTTATTAGGACCATTTAGACACACATAATGATCATGTTCATCATAGGGAATTTGTACTTGTATATACTTCTTCATTTCTCTTTTCCTCCCACTCCCCTTTTTTCCCCTCCTTATTTACAAAGTTTTATTTCATTTCCATTTTGTCCTTATTTTCTCATTTTATCTTTTCCTCTGCCACCGAGTTACCCTTTTCTTCTGAACAGTGTCTTCCCATTTCACAATAGCTATTATATGTTTTGCTTCTTGTTTACACTTCCAGCTTCTCACACCAGCAATGCAATATTTATGTTTGCCCAATTTATTTCACTTATGAGTATGGTCTCAGCTTACACCCATTTACCTAAAAATATCTCAAATTTATCCTTCTTTGTGGCAGAGTACTACTTCATTGTATTAAAAGTCACATCCTTTTTTTTCCATTTGTCAGTAGATGGATTAGACTGCTTGGCAGATATAGCAAGAAGAATAACACAGCCCTTCCTGTGTTGGGACCAGTGAGAGTGGCACTTCCCCACTATCAAAAGAGGAGACATAGGTGGGGTGCGAAAGAGAGCCTGTAACACCCCACTGCACCCCACCTGGCAACAGGTGGAATTCGAAGATCAGCCTAATTACCATCAGTGGCTCTTTTCACTTTCAAAAGTGTCCCCCTACAAACACTATATGATTTTCCTGCCAAGGACCCAGTGTGTCCTATTCTACATGGGCCCCAGGGTAAATATTAAATCAGTCATGCTCAGATTTTGAAACAGGTCCATTCAGTACTATTTCCTGCATTTAGTTAAATTGTAAGACGCAGGACCCGAATCTGAATCACATCGCACTAAGCGTGAGTGCGCCCCTGCTCTCCTGCCACCCTGCAGCTGGAGTATAGAATCTGTTATCTCCTTTTTTGTTGTTCTTATGGGGCCTTGAATAGGGATTCAATATATATTTTTAAATTAATGAAAATTTATAGCTCCACATCACTTCAGTGCCCAAAATACACTCATAAACACTTTTTGAAAAATTCATACTAGAACAACAGTGTCAGGAGGAAGTCTTACTTTATACTGAGGAGAACACACTCCGCTTGGAGCATCACCTGAGTCAGGGGAGAGGGCTTCTGTGCAGAGTGCGCACCATATGCTTCACGCGGTGCCTCCATCAAGAGCAGCAGAGCGACTAAAATTCTACCTTAGGCCACTCCTCAGGGGAAGTGTTGTGCCGGCGAGCAGAGGCCCTGCCTGGTTCTGGGAGCCAAATAAAGACACGACAGCATAGATATTTAGCAAGGCAGAGGCTCTTAAAGAAAATAGATATAGATATACAATTACCAATACAAAGCTTGATATGAAAATGAATGCTCATTTAGAATAAGAAATCATACCAAATTTGTAGGCATCACCAAAATTACACAAAAGAAATCCTTAAAAATAGCATAGTATTAGGAATTTAAACATCGTCATGTTATTTCTCCCCACAGGTTTTGACTGCAGAATATGTAAGCATATTCTTTCTCGTGTAAATATTCAGTCTTTTTGGAGGTATCTGCTAGAGACTGTCCTTTCCCCTTGTTGAAAATCAGCTGCCATATCTGTGTGGGTTTATTTCTGGGCTCTTGGTTCCATTCAACTGGTCTTTACTGCTTACGATTTAACTAAGTGCAGGAAATGTACTGGATGTATCTGTTTCAAAATCTGAGCATGACTGATTTAATATTTACCCTGGGGCCCATACAGTATGGAAGCATCTGTGTGGGAGAACTGGGGTGCAGCGTAGTGATAAAAGCTTGCCTGACATTCACGGGGACCTGAATCTGATCAACATTGCTGAAGGAAAAAAAAAAGTAGAAGGAGAAGAGGCAGGAGGAGAAAGAGGAAGAGAAGAAGAAGAGTAAAAAACAAAATCCAGGCAGTTATCTGAATGTACCAACTATATATATTGGATAACTAGATCTGTAGATACAGGTTTTATTTCCTTAGCTTATAAATCCACTGATGAACCAACTCCATCTTTTGCTTCTATTTATCTATGGCTTCCCCCACTCCATTTCTGTAGTTTTTGTTAGTTTGCATTACGTTTACATTCATCTTAGGGCACATATGGACAAGTACTTAACATATCTTGGTTTTTTTCAGCTTTCCTCCCCTCCCCCTCTATCTCTGGATTCCCTTTTGTCATGTTCATTATTACTGTATATATTTTAGTTCCTATTTGTATATTATAATGATTATACTCTTTGTGTGTAATTGCCACATGTGTATGACACATCTTACATCTTTTTATGTCTTCTTCCCTTTTCACTCTCCTTGTTCTATTTGTCCCCTTCATTCCCATTTGCAAAATATGTATTTTTTGTTTCCTTTTTATCAGCCTTTTATTTTGTTCAATTGTAGTTTATTAATGAAGTGTGAGAAGCCATGAGGAATTTAATCCTGTATCTGAATTGTTTCACTTAATATTATGTTTTCAAGGTGTATTAGTTTTCCTACACATATCTTGAATTTATCCTTTATAGTGGAATAGTAGTCCATTTCATATAAATAGCACATTTTCTTCATCCATTCATCTGTTGATGGACTTATAGGCTGTTTCCAAGATTTAGCTATTATGGATTATGGTGCTACAAACATTGGTATGCATGCACCTCTGTAATAAGATGTCTACAAACATACAGAAAATGTTCAACATCTCTAGCCATTACAGAAATAGAAATTAAAACAGCCATTCCCCAAGCTTAATGCATCAAGGAATGAATAAATGTTTTTTACTTAGAACTCACTTTATACAAAGCATGCTGAAGGCAATGCTGTCTCTGGTTCCCCAAGGAACATGAAAATGGAAATTGATTATTTAGATTGGGCAGAAAACAGACCACAATGCTCCATTGCTCTACAATAATTTAGATTCATTCAGTAAAACAGAAGCTCCAGTAACTGATTGATAAAATTTCTGCACTTAAAAAAATTTGAACCCATTGTATCAGAAAAATAAATGTTGTTTCTTCAAATAAGGAGAGGAAACTGTTTCTGCCTTTAGAATAAAATTAATTTGCCCTCAGCAAAAGATGAAATGGCAGCGTAGGCAAGAGAAGGCATGAAGGTTTTTCTAAAACAGCCTAGATGAGGATTCAGGCTCGGTGCCTTTCTACCTGTGAGCATGATCATGTAAATTAACCTCCGTATGCCTCAGTTTCTTCATCTGCATGGTAGAGAAGAAGGGCCATAACTGGCATTCCTACCCTGTGTTTCTAGTTCCCCATTCCCACTTCGCCAACAGTAATGCCGCTGTGAGGAGCAGCTTCTCCTAATTCATGCTATCTGCCTGACCCTGGGACCCTCTATTCAAACTCTGAAAGCAAAAGCCTTTCAGATTTTACTGACACTTCACCTGGCACCACAAACTCAAGTTTCACTTTTCCTAAAATGAATTTTAAAACTACTATCATTACTATTAATATTGAGTGCCTGTTACTAGATCATAAAACAGATAAGAGCAACTAAATGCACTGTACAGCTACATGGGTGCTTAATCCAAATGGACAATTCTGCTCTCTCCTGTGATTTTTTTTCCCAATAGTAATTTGTTATTAGGTTCATCTGGAGGTGCCATTTGTGAGACCCCACAACACCAAACCACTAATCAGAATTAATCATGGAAGTAAGATAAAAGCACACAGCCAGCCCTTGGAAAGAGCAGCCTGTTATACAATCAGAATGCATTAAAACCATGAGCACTATAATTTTTTGTGTAGCCTGGGGGTGGGGAGTAATAAACAAATACATCTCAAAGGTCATAGACAATGTGTTCTTCAAATGAGCCTAACTTATGCCTCTGGCAAGGTCAGATCAGAGGTGAAGAAACGAGAATTGGCCCAACACTAGAGCAATTTCCAGCTAAATAAAAAGCCAGATATGCTTTTCTTCACTGACAACAGCAAACACACTGAGAGACAAGAAGGGTTGATCACTGATGCCAAAAATGTGCTTTCCATTCTTTGGGGCTTGTGAAGTCTCTCCTCTTATCCATTTTCTATTTTTCTCCATATTGCCATTCTCTGTTTTCGTCAATGACCTTTCTTCAATCCATCTCAGCCTCTGACTAATGGCTTGAAGAGGAGTTCTTCTTCGCATGATGGAAAGCTTTAGATTTAAGATCCCCCTCCTTCATTAGAGGGAAAAGTGAACAGCCTCTATGTGCTGGGTGTTAATGAATGTGAAGAAAGATTTTTTTTGTATGTGTTTTACACATTATGTTCTTGACTCCTAGAGGTGCTACAATAAATTGCCGCGCTTCATTTACAAGGAGCCATAACAGAAGCAAAATGAGAATCTGGCGACAAATTGCTTCTCAGTCACCCTGGGTCAGGCTATTGGGGCTAATGAGAAGAGGGGATCTAATTTTAAACTCCTCCTCAACCAAGCCATTCCTGCATTAATGTTCACTGCTGTAAATTGTAAAGTCAAATGAAGGAGCACTGTTGAAAATTAACCAGTATTTTTATCCCTCGAGTGCCCAATAGAGCATATTTTGGCTTCTATAGCTGGTGGTTATCAGAGGCAGCTCAGCCTACACCAGGGGTGCCAGCCTCCTCGGTAGATCCCCCCACCCAACACAACACTACTCTTCTAATTCCTTTAATACTCAAGCCTTCTTTCCACTTCACAAAGAAAAATCAACGGGCAGAACTAAGCAGCATAGGCTTTCAACAAGACTGCTATGGAGCTTGTGGGAGCAGTGTTTGAAACCAGCCTCTTTATGGCCCCCTTAGCAAGACATTTTATATAGGCGTTAAAATCTAGAGAATTATACTATCCATTTAGTCCTGCTGCATGCTGAATGGTCTATAATTGTGTTTTTGGAGGAAGAACCAGTAAGGGCGAGAAGTACATTGTCCCTGGAAGCGAAAAGCAGGATTTGAACAAATAATGAGAATCCTATGCAGCACCTGGCCCACACAAAACACTTTCCTAAGCATAAATTTGGCCTATGTAAAAAAGACAAACAGCAGGCAAAAAGCAGTGCAGGGGCAAAGATGTTTTATTAAAGTATTCAGGATTTTGATCCCAAGTGGATGTCCAGTCCACAACTCAAAATCCAAGATTGGTTTGGAAGAGTTTTTTGGTAATGTATTTTAAGTGCATATTAATGAGACAAACTTCCTCTTGTGTGTAATGTGTCTGTCCGGGTGCATTCTTCCATGGAATCACTACATAAAATACAAATTAACCACAGTACCCTAGTCTAATCATTGTAATCAGTCATGTTTTCATGTGTACATTACTGATATATAAGGCTGTTGTAGTTCTTGTGTGTGGTTTAATTGCTTGTTTTTGCATATCTTGTGTGATTGATGATGTTCTAGAAATCTTTTCCCCTAAAGGAGACTTTGTAAATTACTTTGTTTAGATGCTAATGATTGTATTTCATTAGTGGCCCTCTCATCCAGAATCATCTTTAAATGAATGAATATGCCATAATTAAAAATCTGAATTATGAATTACTTTGAAAGGAGACAACATTGTCCCGATTTCCCACTGCGACACAGTGTTATTTCAATTATGTAAATATGTTTAATCATTCCCCTTTTGTTTTTCTAATTATTTAATATTAATGTTGCTTTACCCCTTTATTGCTACAAGAAGGGATATGGCATCTTAAATGAGAGTACTTAGACAAGTGATACACAGATGACTAGATTAAAGCAGACATTTATCAGAATGCATAACCCATTTCAAAACAAACATGCCATTAACATTCATACTAATATAGCAATACTGGCTATAATTGCACTTCATGAGTGTTTTGTCTGTACAAATCTAACGTATTCACAATGCATAATTTCCAATTATTATTTTTATTGTTTTTCTTTTCCTTGTAGAAAGTCCAAATCCCCTGGCAAAAGTTTCATTTCTCTTGAGGTGTACAGAGGAACCAAGTGAGAGAGTATCATTTTTTCTATATTAAGAAAAAATATAGACCACCTCTGCAGTTTTGAACCTTCAAAAATGTTTAAGAAAAGAGAGTGCGAGCTTTTAAGCCTCCACCACCTTTTACCCTCTGCCTGAAGAAGGAGAAATATTAGGAAATTTACTTTCCCATGCAGCAGCTCTTACACAAGCCTTCAAGAAGCTCCACTTACGAGAGAAGCGTGAACCCAGCCCTGGAGAGCTCCAGAGGGTCACAGCATATGACAGTCAATTTAAACATTCACACTTAAGGCACCTTATTCAAACCAACTGCAGAAGCCTGATTGGTCCTTTAGAAAACATGGCATTGACTTCAATTTAGACATTTCTATTTTAGTACAGCTAGACTACACGGGAGTATGTTGCTCTACCATTTAGTAATTTAGATACTTTCAATATTATTGCTAACTGACTCTTGAGGTATAAGTGCCTTAATTATGTTGGTTTAATATTTTGTGCTTAAATATTGTTATTTGTAAACTAACAGTGGGAAATTCTACAACTTCCCCATGTTTCTTTCTTATTTCAGTGTTCAGTACAAAATGTTATCGCTGATTGACTGCTACATTTTATTAATAATATTTGCAATATTAACATTATGATTTTAAATATTTAATCGTGATCTACATATTAAAGGAATAAAAAATTCCAAAAGACCTCTGCTCTCAATCAACTTTTTCTCTACTCTGGACCCTTCACTTTAGCAACCATAGGGATCAAGACTAGAGTTTAATGATGAATCTGATTATGACTTACACACAAACATAAAATTACCTTGCTTCATCATGAGTTATCCCTACAAAATACTCAATGACACAATTTAATGTTACACCGATAAAAATAATGTGACACTGATTTGCAAGTTATTAAACAGATGTGTAAATTATATTCCACTTACTACCCTATTTCTTTGATGATAGTCAGGGAACTACTGATTTTTTTTCCTAATTAAGACAAAACTTTCTATTATAATATTTTATAGTTAACAAGACAAAGCTACAGTTTGCAAAATCATAGGGAAAAAAGTCCTGAAGTTTCATGTAGATGGTACAAGGGGCCATCAGTGGTGATGTCAGTGACTACTGATTATTTTGACAATAATTCTTGAATTTTATAATGATTTTTAATTCTTTTTAATAAAAGCTAATTTTAAAATATTTTGCTATACTTCTAACTGAAATCCTGAAATCTCATAACACCACTACAGAGAACATCTGAAGAATCCCTTGAAACTAATGTTTGAAGGTTGAGTACGCATTTGCTTTTGTTAAAGTTGACTATTCTGTCAATGGCCTTGGAATCCACAAGAGGAAGATTGATGGAAGGCAGTGAGAGATGGGAGTGCACAGAAGTCTGGACTTTAGTTTTTAATGGTGATTCTGCTTGTTTTGTCTCAGTGTGCACCATCTGGAAGAAAGATGAGGGATCGATGAGAACTCAATATTCATATCATCACCAAAATATTTTGCCTATTTTTATGTATGTATGTATGTATGTATGTATGTATGTATGTATGATTTTAGGGAAGGGCGGCAAGGTGTTCAGGGTCTCACTACTAGATCAGACTCATAGTGATCTGCCTGTTTACAGCGTCCCAAGAGCTGGGATTACAGGCGTGCACCACCACACCCACTCTATTGACTATTTTATATGAAGTAGAAATGAGGGGTAAATGACCCAGAATGTGTATTCTCTGGGAGGCCAGAGCTGCTCAATGGAAACAGCATATACTGCAAACATGTACTAATAAAGGAAAGCCTAAACAAAAAACCCAAATCCGGCATTCAGGGAGGTAAGATTCATTTATATGCTCTTACAACACATAACCAGAATTTAAACAGATCCAGAGAATGGATCCCAATCTAAGATCTTTCAAAAATTCCCTCCTTAGAAGCACTAGCCCATGAGAAATAATTTAGAAAGCTCCAAGTTCAGGCAAGCACTCTATCTATCCCACCCCTCCTTAAAAAATATCATCATGAGACAATTACACCACTGTTATAGAAAAGAATGCTCAAAGGACTTAGCTTTCTTGCCTGAGTTTTATTTTATTCCTCCAAATACCAAAGTCATAAGTAATATTTTGAATTAAAAGGTAGGCTGCATAAATGGAATTAGATAGCAGATAACCCTTTAAAATTGACATTTTTTCCTGAACATAATGGCTTTGATGGCTATTCATGCTATCATATGTATCAATAATGGTCCATTCCTTTTTCTCCTTAGTATTAGTGCATTGCATGAATGTAGCAGAGACTTTTCAAATGTTCACACATTGAAGAACATTTGGGTTCAGTGTTTTATGTTCATAAAGCTGCTATGAACACTCAAAAAACTACTGGTGAATGTCTACAATGAGCATAGCCCTTTTCTAAGGGCTTTGGAGCCTTAAATGAATAATCAAAACTCTAGTACTAATCTTACTCTAATAAAAATAATGCATAACAAGTACCATAACATTGATTGATATAAATTCTCATGCACATTTTTATCTAGTTACAAAGTAATTTCTCCTTGTCACCCTTCAACTTGTATTTATTTTGCTCAGCATTCAGTGTGAATACTAATGCCTTTTTTTCTTCTTTTAATACTGCATTTTATTTATTACCTCAGCTAAACAATACAAAATGCAAATTGGTGATCTGAATTAAAGATTCCAACTATCTAATTTTCCAAGAATAATCAGAAAAAAGAAAAAAATGAAGTGCTCTATGAAGTAATATTTTTTCATGCTCCTAAGACTGTAAAATGTGTTTACATAAATCGGAAATCCAATTCCATCATAGACAAATGCCTGTTTTCAGTTCTGAAAATTATCAGCTATTTTCTCATTATCTGTTGTCTCAGCCACTGACTCCATTTTTCAAGTGTCTGATCTTTCCAGCAGTCATATGTTGGAGCCCTTCCATATATATACTATACACATTCTTTGTCTTAATTTTATTTCATATTTTTATCTCTGTCTTATGTTTAGGATTGATTTCTCTACATCACTTTGCTAAATTGTGGGGGGGTTATTTTATTTTTAGTCTATGAAAAATTTATTACATCTATTCCTGGCTTATTTTAATACAGTCTCAAATATTTATACTTGATAGCATATCTTATTTTTCTTTTTGTATGTGTGTGATTATTTTTTATTTTTATTCATTTTAATAAAAAAAGATAAAATAGCAATGAAACAGTTTCAAAACAGGTTAGTAGTTACAATAGTTACAACAGTTAACACACTGATATTGTTGTCTTCATAGTAGTTGTTCAGAGGACAAGATGCAGACATAGTATCTTACCTAAACAATATTAGTACAAAACCTTCTTCTCAATGAACTAAGAGGAAGTAGCTGTATATCTATCCTAAATATCTTGTATATGTATTTTTTCCACAAAATCGTCCTTTATTTATATCCCCCTTTTTGTTTTGTTTTGTTTTGTCAGAGATGGGTGTTCCATTGCAATTAGAGATGCTGTATTTAGAGAAGTCTTTAAAGTCCCTTTTCATACTTGATGCTAGTCCAAAGACTGTAGGTACTTGAATTCAGCAAAATGACTCAATGTAGCCTAATAGTCCATAATAGTAGTGGGTTATCAGTACTACTGGCAATTGTCGAAGTTGTTGACTTGCGCCTTTTACAGATCAACATATTAATATGGCTTTACTTTTTATTCCTCATGGTTACACTTTTCAATAGCATACCATTTTAATGTTTTCCTAAAAATCTCTCTCTTTCCCCTAGAGAATGAAAGTTCTTATGAAATGTATTAGCTGGG
>PVKA01030751.1:0-26993 GCA_004027165.1 Ctenomys sociabilis | reverse complement strand
TGCAGCTCAGGCTGGTCTCGAATTCACAACAATCCTCCTGCCTCAGCCTCCCGAGTGCTGGGATTACAGGCATGCACTACTACACCCTGCTTTCCAGCCTTCTTTTTGTGCTGGGAGTTCCCAAAGCTGAGCAATTGGTGTGTAGGAGACG
The DNA here is from genome assembly GCA_004027165.1 of Ctenomys sociabilis. Lineage (NCBI taxonomy): Eukaryota > Metazoa > Chordata > Mammalia > Rodentia > Ctenomyidae > Ctenomys > Ctenomys sociabilis. Next base: position 26,842 of record PVKA01030751.1, on the reverse strand, counting down.
CTTCCGGCAAGACAGACGCAAGGTTGCAGCAGGCCTGGCCTGGCAGTCCTAAATCTTCACCCTTTCATCAGTTTAGGGAAATCATCTTTTGCCATGACTTTAGGTTATTTCTTTCCTCCTTTCTTTAAATTTCACCTTCCAGCGGCATCTGTTAGCAGGCCCAGCACTTCTCGCCGGGTCGCGTCTTCTCGCTGGTGTCTCCCAGCTTTTGTCTCTTCACTGTGTTCTGCAGTTTTCCTGCACTTAATTTTCCAAATCACTCGCTTAAACTTCATGTGTGTCTCTTTCGTTGCCGAGACCTCCTCATCCTTTTCTCTCACTGTTCTGTTTCCGCCATGGGCTGCTAACGCACTGCAGAGGACACTGATTTCAGCGATTCCGTTTCTTCTTGTTTCTCACTGGCCAGCTGTTTTGCTTGTTTGCGCCTGGCTCTCATGCTGTTGATTTCCTCTGTGGGACCTGTGACCTTTCTACACACGAAGGATTCCCCAGAGCTACTGGAAAAGTTCTCTCTGTGTTGTGCAAGCGGCTCCTGGTCAGCCGTCTCCCTGTGTGGGCTCGCTTTAGCGTCTCGGCTCCACAGGCCTGCAGCAAATCTGCAGTCCTTGGGCCTCCTAGCAGGTCTTCTCTCGGCCTTTCTGCACTGAGCCTAGAGGCTGGCACCAAATCTTCCCTGTCTTTATTCCCCGAAAGTGCAGATCTTGTTCTCTACCCCATTTGGAATAAAATTTTTCTCAGCTCAGATATTTTCTGTCACTGCCTTGTGATTCCATGGTTCTAATTCTGTTCAGGGTCTCCTAAGCTGATTCTCCCTGGACTTCAAAGCAGTGTGCCTAGCAGCCTCCTCTCAGATACAGGGCAGGGGGGAGCTGTAGCCATATGCAAGTACATCCTTTACTTTTCCTTCTTCTTTAGCTTGGAACTGATGAGTTTCCATTCTAGCACAAGAGAAGTGAATTACAACTCAAGCTACTCATCTCCACTGAACCTTAGTTTCTTGGTCTCTTGGGCTAGATCATAATCTGCCCACTTCCAGGGACTCAGTGCAAAACCTGTTAAGTATAGCTGAGGACTCTCAATTGAAAACTGGCTACTTTGGGGGTGGTCCGGGGTTACAGAATAGGCAGCTTGTGCCAAGAGTTTTTGTCAGCTTTCAAGAAACAGAAGGTATAGTGAACACTCGCAACCAATGTCTGTCTTCTTTAACTTTCTTCATATCAATTAGCATCAATTTCAAGGTTCAGTTTGTAAATGTTTCCAAAACCTAGATGGAAAAATATTAGCAAAACGAAATTCACTGCAGAAATTGCTGTCTATATATAGTAAGACCGTATTAGCTCCACTTAGGGAGCTAATCTGCTCAGCTCTCTTAGAAGACTATATTTGTGTCCATGAGAACCGCACACAGGGGGGAGCCTGACTTTAATATCTGTATTTAGACCTGTTTCACCTTCTATATAATAACAGCTGACATTGATTGAGTGCAAACTATGAGCCAGGAGAAGCAGCTTAGGCACTTTACAACTTATCACTTTATGGTTATCGCATTTTGAAATCCTCACATTAATTCCACGGGGAAAGTCCAGCATTGTTTCTATCTTTATTATGAGGGAATTGAGGCAGAGAGAAACCCAGAAACTTGCCTGAGCAGGTGGGTGTGTAGGATGTCCGAGCTGCGGAGGTCGGGGCAGAGCCTTGTTTCTGACCTTCATGTGCACTGCTCTCATTAGACACGTGTAAGTGGATCACGATGGAACCGCTTCACACGCTTAGCTCAACATGCAGAACACATGTGTGTAAAATGTACCTATAGGAACGGAGAATTCAAAAATCATCGTGGAAGAAATTTGAGACTCAGCTTGAGATGCAGCTGTGTGTAGCTTATGTTTATTAGCCTTCTTATCCTGTCTCTTAATACAAATTGTATTTTTGTATTTGTAGTTTGTTATAGAAGAGAGTCCAAATTTGTTTTCCAAATGATCATTACTGTTTGCTGACATTAACAGTAAGTAAACTATAGCAGTCAGAGTCTCTACAGGGCATTCTAGAAACATTATTTTATTCAATACAGTATTACAGGGTAAGAACTTCTTCTGGCACGACCATTTGGTTGATGAGGACATCTTGCCTGACACATCCAACTTCCAAAGATGGTTAATACTGGTGTCAGAACTCAGAGCTCAGCCTGTCTCTAGAATCCTGTGGTGGACAGAATTTTAGGTTGTCTTGACCTTTGCTCTCCAGTGTTGGCTTCTATGATTGTGATACATCACCTGCTAACAGGAGCTGCGCAGGCGTAGTTGACCTTCGGAAGGAGATGATCTGAAGAGACTGATCTAATCACACAAGTCCTTTGAAGGCAGAAAATTTTCTCTGGCTGTGGGCAGAAGGAATTGCAGGGACTCCAAACGTGAGAAGGGCTTTGTGCACTGTTTGTGCCTCAACCATGCAGAGAACCACATGCTGAAGAGAATGAGTGGTCTGGAGGAGCTGGTGTTGGTGTCCAGCTCAGAGGCAGCAAGGGAACAGGGCCGCAGACCCACAGCCCTGAGGAGGTGGGTGCTGCCAATGGCAGGAACGTACTCGGAAGGGCTTCCCTCCCCAGTGACACCAGGACTCTGGGCTTGTGAGAGCCTCAGAAGAATCCCACTGGGCTTTGTAGGTTTCTGCCTTATAGAAATGTGAGCTGAGGAACGGTTGCTGTTTTAGAATTTGTTGTGCAACATGGGGAGGTGACAAGCCTGGCCTGCTCACCCCCAAGTAACAAGGGCCTCACTTTGTCAACGCATGTGAGCTGCTCACACCCCTTTGTTCCCCATGTAGTGCTGGTGGTTGTCATCGTGTCTGGCTGTCCTGGCCTTTTTCTAGTTGCTGGATGTAGCTGCCTCTCAGGACCTCCTGGATATTGTTTCCTCCACCTGGGTTCCTTCTCAACTCCTTTCCTACTCCTGGACAATTGCTAATCACCCTTCAGAATGATTTTTTTTTTTTTTTTTTTTTTTTTGGTGGCCAGCTCAGTCCACACTGGGGGTGAGGCATGGCATGTGGTGCTGAGGATCGAACTGCAGTCCCTGCCTGCGCTTTGCCTAAATTTGCCTAAGCAGGTGCTTTAGACCACTGAGCTACCTGTCTGGCCCAAGAATAATTTAAAACCCCACTTTCCCAAGAGAAGACTTTCTAGAAGCCTCTGATTAGGCGGGTGCTCTCACAGTCTCTTCTCTTGGGCATTCTGATAGCTTTTTCCAATTACAACTGCATGTGAGTCCTTCTGATAAGGGTCTCAGTTGATCTCCCATTTTTCTCTCAGAATCCTAGACACAAACATGAGAGTACATTTGCCAGTATTTATTGTTCTATTCATTATTTGCTTTTCTCTTCCTCATCAGTCTTCTCCACTAAAGCTTTAAGTGTATTGAGGGCAGGGTCCAAGCCGATGTGTCTCTGTTGCTCCTCACTGCTGTGTTCAGGGCAACTGCAGCTGGCACCTGGTCCCAGTTACTCTTCTCTCGTTGCTGGGACAAATATCTGACACCCAAAATGAAGGAAGGAAAGGTTTATTTAGCTCACAGTTACTAGAAGTTTCAGTCCATACTCAGCTGGGTCCAAGGCAGAGCGGCACACGGCAGAGAGCAGCTTTTCATGGCAGAGGCAAAGAGCAAAAGAGCTGGAAAAGGGAGAGGTAGCAGCAGCTCCAGCAGCTGACTTCTCTTCCCACCTCACCTTGTGATAATGCAAATTACCTGCCCCAGGGCAGGTGCCCCATCCACACCCACACTAATCAATCACAAACTCCAGAAGCTGCCCCAAGACTGCAGGAAGCTTTGGGGGGACACCTATATACAAACCATAACACACCTGGTAACCACTTAGCCTCTGAGCAAGGAGATCTGTGTAGCTGGAGAGTTCTATGGCACCTACTGGCTGATCCCAAGCTCTCTCTTTCTCTCTCTCTCTCTCTGTCCACTGTTATGGAGCTATTTAGGGGTTATTTTATATATATTCACTCTTTATAAACTTATAAAACTTTTAAAATTATGATTATGAATGGTTAAAAATAATAAGCTGACAACTTGTTGAATTATTGCATAAAATTTCTGAATCAGACACTGGGCGGGGTGGCGCACACCAGTAATCCCAGCTCTTGGGAGGCTGTAAATAGGCAAATCACTAAGATTCTGTTTTAGTAGTGAGACCCTGAACACCCTGTAGACCCTTCCTTTAAAAAAAAAATTCTGAATCGTGTTCACTTTTCTTTTGAGATAGGATCTTACTACGTTGCTGAGGCCGATCTTGAGCTCTTGGGAGCATGCAGTTGTCCTGCCGCAGTGTTTTGAGCAGCTGAAGCCATAGGCCTGCGCAATGTGCCAGCTCATGCTTTGTTTCATCCATTCAGCCATTGAGAAAACCAGTATGTTGGCAGGCACAGAAGCACACACCTGTAATCCCACCTTCTCCAGAGTTTCCCATGGTTAAGGGCAGCCTGGCAAGCAGGCAAGATCCTGAATCAAAGTGAGAAGTGCCAAAGTTGTAACTCTGGGTATAATTCCTAGTACAGTAAAACAAACAAAAAAACAAAAGAAATCTGCCACAAAAGTAATACTGTGGAGTATCTTTCATTTAGAAAAGAGGTTTAAATTGTTATACTCGGAATCTTAAGGAAAACAAAACATGAAGTAGGATAGAAACCAAGGAGCTTGCTGTGATTGGAATGTGGTTTGTATTGCAGAGACTTATCTGTTGGCAGCTGGGCTCCCAGGTACCCGTAGGATAAGTGGTAAATACAAATACAAAATGGTCCTTCCTTTGTATCCCCCCCTTTTTTTTTGTTTAGTCCTGCCAGAGATGGGTATTCTATTGGAATTTAAATATTATAGGTGCTTTAATTCAGCAAAGCACTCCAACACAGTCCAGCAGCCCACAATAGTAGTGGGTTATCCACAGAAGTTGTTGACTACAGCCTTTTACAGCTCAGCATATCAATATGGCTTTACTTTATATACCTTGTTTTAATACTTTTCTGCCAGATGGTTAATATATATATACAGAATAGTAAGGATAAATATGCAGCTACTTTTGCTTAATTCTATAAGAAAGATTAGTAGTAATAATGTTTGGACAGGATAATCTGTCTGCTTCTTGTATTATGGACAACCACTAGGAAGAGAACAATGTAAAGTGCATTAATTATTGAAACTATTTAAAAGAAAAAGGATAGGTGCTAAAGCCGTGAGGAGGTGGAGCCAAAGGAAGGTGCTAGGGTATGGGCGGGAGAGAGGCACCCCTTCCTAAGGTGCACCTCGGGGCCCTGAGTGAGTTCCACGGTGACTCGTTACAAAAGAGCAAGTCTGCCGCTGCGTGGACCCCTTGTGCTCGCGTCTAACCTGGTGCCGCCTGTGCCAGGGACTCTCCAGCAGAGGGTAAATCACTGCGCCCACCAGCCTTGGAGCTTCATAAGACTGGGATAAATTAAGTTATCTTCTTTATAAAGTGCCAAGTCTCAGGCTATTTGTTATAGCAGTAAAAAGCCCATGAAAACAGAAAATACGGAAACTGAGTTTAAACATTTATTACCTTTCCAGTGTATTTGTCACACTAGAAGTATATATACTGTTTATTGTATATGTGGTGTAATATATATGTATGTCTACTAGATGATACTGGCAAATCAATGTGCTTATGAGTGCTTAATTCTATACATTATTTTAAAAATTATAAGATGCAGGAATTCATAGCTATATCTCACTTAATAGTAAGGTAATCAGAAGCAATAGGGGCATTAAGGTGATTTGCTTTGCCTTACTCTTTATTAGTAACTATAGGTATCATTCAGAAGCACTATACCAAATAATGACAATACTAAATTATTAAGAGATGTTAACTATGTTGAAATAAAAATGATATAATATGACAAAATGTAGCAATTTATGCAATATGTTTTTACATATAGATCATAGACAGGAAATTTTCATTCCTTAAGCTTATTAAACTGTCTTACTTTTTTCATCAGTCTCAAATTACCCAGACCTGTATTACTCTGAAGCAAAAATAATTCTTAACATTTTCTTGTAGCAAATGTCTTCCAGTCTCTCTTGCTCTGCTTTTATCTAGGAACCCTGATTTCTTCAATTTAGTTGGGAAATCTATTAATTTAGTCATGTACTCGGCAAATATTTTTTGAGGCTGTACTTTTTTTTCCCAAGTGAAAGAACATCAAAAAGAGCTGGATACTGTAACTCAGTCATATTGATCCTTTCTATATAATACACTAAAAACTCAGCTAGTGTCTGAAAGCCATCAGGAAATATGTAGATTGAACATGTTGTATTTCTAACATTAGCCGGACTTGCTGAGTTTAGTGAGCTGGCTATTTCAGTAATCACACGTTGATCATGAGGTACCAGAATGAACTGCTCTTTCAGCTCAGGATTTCTACTTAGGCCTTCGTGACTTCAGACAACAAAACTACAAATTATCATGAGATAACTTAAGCAAATGGGGAGGGATTTATTGGAAACAACGTGGGCATAGTTCCCAGAAATCACAGGTATAAAAGCATGTGAGATTCAGGAAGATTCTGAGCCAAGGCCTAGAAAGATGACCAGGAGCATTCTCCGCTCGTCTGCCTTTGCGGAGCACCTGTGTCATTCTTCACGGCTGACTTCTTTACCATTCACATGTCTGAGAAGTAGCCTCGTGCAGCTCCCAAGTGCCAAGTTGTGGGCCTGACTACACCGGAAGAGCCTATTATCCTGCCTTCAGTTTTACCTCCTTTGGGGATACCATTTGACACACTCAGCTTGCATTTGATGTCTGCCGTGGGTCTGGCTTCCTCTTTCTGTCCACTAAATTGAGGTCTACAAGCAGGCCACGCCTCAGACCGTGGTAGCTAGGGGTAGAGTTGAAGTTTGTAGGGAAGCACATGAAGAAGTCTAAGACAGCAAGGGAGCTCTGAGAACTCTTGAGTAGGAATTACACAGAGGCCCTGCAGTAGAGGAGGAAGTCAGGGCATGGCTCTGGCTCTTGCTCACAGAACCTGGGCTCCTTGACCTGTAGCTGCTGCTTATAACTTGCGCTGTGACAATCCTGACAGAGTAGGCGGGAGGCACCGGGAATGGAGAAGACGCAGCGAGGGTATGCAGAGCTCTGTGCAGCACGAGGGTCTGGCTGATGGGAAAGGCTGAGTCTGATGAGGAGCCTGGCGGGTGGGATAGGAACAAAAGAGACCCCACAGGATCTCCGCAGTGTGCATCTGCTGGATTCCCAGCCCTTCATGTTGACCCTATGTGAGAGCATTTTCATTCTAAGTAGCAATTTGAAAGGATATATGTGCGTCTGAATGTATATTTGAACGATAATGTACCCTGCGAGGATTTGCAAGCTGTAGGCTATGATCAAACTATATGTTGCTTTAGTTTTTTGGGCATGTTCTTTGTTTTAATTTGCTCTGTGACAACTTGTTTAGAGCACTTAATTCAATAGTTACTATTTTCTCTGTTTTTCTTATTATTTTGCGCATGTAAAAACTGCACATATACACATACATATCTACCTTTATGCAATATTCATTTGCATGAAACCTGTTATGTCTATTTTTATGTTTAAGCCAGATCCACGTCTTTGATAGTGGAATTCTTTGGAAAGTGTCAAGCTTGTGCTTAGCTTCCAATTAAATGCAGAATAATATAATTTTAAAAATTTGGAACATTTCAAATTTTTGTTTCAGATTAGTAGAAAATGTGGAATTCAAGTGCATACCACATACCACAGGAAAAATAATCTGAAAAGGCTTAAATCTGATGCGTGAATTGTAATAGTACTTTGGGCATTATGCTCTATTAGAAAGTAAGCCCCTACCAATATTCATTGCAGCTTACTGAACTGAAAAAGTATGATTAACAAATATTCTCTGTGAAGATAACATATTAAAGAAATATAAATTTGTTGGTTTGAAACCTTAGTCTAACAATCTCTTCCATACTAAAATTATAATCTTTATTTGACACATAGTATTCATCCTAATATCACTCTAATTTCTCATTTTTAGATACAGGCAATTCTGCAATAAATAGTCTGTGTATATTATTAGAATTTTTTGAGAAAAAATACAAGGCAGAAGTGGGGAAAACCAAGGATATTTATATTGGTTTCAACCCAGAAAGCTTGTCACATCTGAATTTTAATAAAGGCAGAAGCAAAAGCTGAGAAGGATTGTAATTTGCATCATCTATGAATCACTTATTGCGAGAAACACTCCTTCAAGGAATTTCAAATTGCAGACTCTGGTCCAACTGTATTCTGTTTTCGTTTTCCATTTGGCAGCGTGTTGTAGCTGCTCTTTTTCTCCGTGGCTGTTATTTTCTTCGCTGTTCCTTGGGCCTTTTGATTTCGGAGGAGTGGTCCTTTTGTCAGCTCAACAAATGCAAAGAAATATTTATAGAGCGAAATGCCACAGGTTAATAGGGTGTCAGGACCACCTGAATGTGGTACAGTTCCCTCACTGGTGGCCAAGGTTGGATTCACAGAGCTGGCAGGATGGAGAGGAAAGAGTGTGTCCTGTGTGTCCCGAGTCATGCTGCTCTGTAAATACCAGTACACTCTGAGTTCCAGGAGAGCCTATATGTAAATTTCTCTCCATTCACTCATACTATGATTTTTTTGGTAAGTAAAGCAACGTAGGGGCACTAGTTATTATTTTGTAGTAATTAAAGTGTACTTTTAAAAGCCTTCAGCTTCTTTTATGTTGGTTTGGTAATAGAACCAAAATCCAGTAATTAACCCAGAACATTAATAAATCCCACAGCTACTTTTCCTTCAAATTCAAAGACATACCAAGAGGAGAGTGAATTCGGATTTTGGCATGTTTGTACCCCCAGAGTAGCTGAACTACAGGTTTTTAAATTGTCTTTTGGAAATAATTGACTATAAGCTGGGGATTTTGTTGGCTAAAGTTTGTCCCAAAGCCATTTTTTAGACTACTGAGCTTACAACTACCAAAAACAAAGAATAATGAGAGTGGTGATGACAGGATAATTTCCAAGAGTGGCATTTGGGTGGCTTTTTAGACTACAGTACCGCATTGAGGAATAAAAGCTCCTGGGTCTTCCCGACAGCGTTGCCGCCAGCTCCCCTGTGATCGTGGGCGAGCCTGACTTTCGCTGTGTCTCCATTCTCCGTGGGTGTGGTGGCCCTGGTGGAGCTTGTGGGCAGGCTTTAAAATAACGAGCTAGAGGGTGCTAGGATGGGGTAACACATCACAGCTTTCCCACAGTGCTCTGATTTTTCTTTTCTTGAAGATTATCAACATTTGGCAGAGAATCATTACTTGACAATTTATTATCCTGTTTAAATCCAGGTAGGTTGAAAGTTTAAACTTTTTATACCAAAAGTCAAGTCCCAGAAACCACATAGTTTAAAAAAAAAAATCACAAATTTCATTTGAAAAGCCTCGTTTCTGGCACATAGGCCCTGTATTATAATGAAATATTCCATTGAAACGTCTGCTCTGGCACCGAGAACGGAGAAAAGTCTTGTGTTTGTATACTCTGTGAAGTTGAACAACAATTTCCAACATATGTTAGGAGAGGCTGCCCTCTTCGGAGATGTGAAAATGGAGAGCTCCAGAGGGAGAAGAGAACTGCGCTGAAAAGTTTTTGTTAATCCTTTACTGGTGAAACTGATCTGGGAACAGAGCAGCCTGTTGGCTGCAGAGAAGCCTAGAGCCAAAAGGCCCAGCCCACAGGAAATGAACGTTGTCCTCCTCAGCGAGGCTACTTAAGCAGAGAGAAAACATTTACAGTTCTTGTAATTACGATGGTTTTCGGCACCTAAATTGTCATAAATCACATTTATAAAAGCCATCTTCACACCAGTCAAATTTTGAAAGCTGCAAAATATATTCAGCTGGTGGGTAGTTTGAAATGGTGCTGCATATGTTTGGAATAAATACATGATATAATTATGGTTTTTAATACTGGGAGGTTTCTTGTGAGGATTTATATACACATACTGATGATAATGGAGTACATTGTGAGCATAATAAAGTGGTGATGGGTGGTATTTGTTCCGGCATTTCTACAAAATACTACTTCCAACTCTGAGGGATATGTTCCTATGTAAATCCCCACACACCCCCCTCCCCATATATCAAGATAAAAATATACTTCTCAATGTATTTCCTGGAGCAAACTACCTAGAGAGAAAATACCTGCATTTTCACAACCAATTCATGGATCTTAAAACATAATTATGTCTTATTGCATTGCTGATCCCAGAGCAGTATTTGAATTAAAAAGGAGTGCCAATAGAATTGGTGGAAAGTAAAAGAGCTCTACTTTATAGCCAAGAACATGGTGAGGTGAAATCTAGTTTTAATAAAAGACTAGTATCATAATAAGCAGACGGAATCTAACTGGTAATTAGAGTTTTTATTACATATATATTACCTAACACCAAAGCCAATCCTATCATGTAGAAAATGAAGGGAGAGACGGTAGTGAGATATATAGCTTGGCAGGGTCAAGGAGGAATCCAAATTAACTCTACACAGTCCTGGTGCACAGGACAACTATATTTTGGGCATGAGGATCTGGTCTGAGGTATCTCTATACAATACAGATTGTCTCTATGATAATTTTTTATTCACTCATTCAACAAATGTTTGCTAAGCACCTTTTCTACGCCAGGCACTAGCCTAGAGCGCCCCAGGGCAGAAATATGAGTCACTCAGCATCTAGCCTGTAAGAACGCCTGCCTTTAAGAGAAATAGAAGGCTAAACAAATAATTACAGCACAACATACAAGCACCAATAGTGGTGTGAACAATGAGATTTTGTCTTGACATGTATTTCTGTTGTAAAGGCTTCCATAAGTGACACCTATTACTGCCTTCTTGTTGCTGGGTACTGTTCAGAGGTAACAGTCTTCTTCTACGTAAGGAACTTTTGCTGAAGCTGCTGTGGGCAGAAGGTCCTGAATGATATCTTTAGGGCCTTGGTCTTGCTTCATTTTCATAAACATTTAAAAAATGTGGAAGGCTTGGGGAAATAGCTCAATGGCATAAACACCTACCTGGTAAACACATGGTTTTCTGCTTTCTATGAATGTACACATTTCACAGGAACCATTTGGAGTTTTTATCTTGAGACCAGAAAACATGATCAGACGGCCCCCTCTGGGCATGAAGACCCTCACTACAGGTGCGAAGCAGGCAGCTAAGGATGAGGACAGTGCGTGTGGCATGTGCTGCTCTCGCTTGTTCTTTCTGTCTCTAAGACCATAGCTGCCACCACCCTGTCAGATAATTTTGTTGCACAGGTTTCATTTCATTGGCTTACTTTTTAAAAATTTCTCCAATGTGGTAAATCATTTATTGCACAGAACAAGTAATCTTCAACTCTTTTTTTTTTTTTTTTTTTTTTTTGTGGAACCAGGAATTGAACTTAGGCCCTTGTGTTTGCCAAGCATTGCTTATTCTACTGAGCCATCTCCTCTGCCCCTCAAATCTTTTTTAAAAAACAGATTCTGCCTGGGAATGAGAGTAAAACAAGCACAAAAACAAGGGAATTATGCTTCTGAGAAGGCGCATCAGCCTCTCATCCCTGCTGCCCTGTCTCCTTCACAACAGCCAAACTGGGCCATGTCTGAGCCCCTCGTGGCCTTCCTGGCTCCTCCTCTTTACCCTTCTGGGCACCATTTGCCTGTTCACCCTGTGCACCCCTCTCTCAAAAGATCTAGACTAACCAAACATTACTGTGAGCCACCTGAGAAAACTGGCAATTAGATATGGGATAGGAACTGCCTGGTCACCATCTGACACCAAAGGAAAGTCACCCTGAGCAGAAAATGGCACAGGAATCATTTCCAATACCAAGTGGCAGCCCAGCAACCAAAGACCTCACTGGTGGTGAGCTGGGAAAATGTCCTAGCAGCGGGAGAGGTATTTGCAGTGCAGCACTGAGGCATTTGACAAACATGGAGAGAGGGAGCAGAGCCCTTGGAGCAAGGGGGGCCTGCTGACTACTTCCAAGAGATACTGAGAAACTGAGGGCTGTGCACAAAGTCAAGGGCTCAGTGTGAGAGGGGCCAGAAGCTCTTAGCTCCATAGTGGAACAGCTGTCATAGCTGGGAGGCAGCTACTGCGTCTGAGAGAGTTGCCTGGCTCAGAGATGCTCAGCCACAGAAGTTCCATTTGTGCTGAAGTCAAAGCCTTGATCAGGAAAACTTCAACCCAAAACACTAGCTAAGAACAGCAGCCAGGCACATTTTGGTGAAAGCTCCTCAGAACCCTGAGTCTGTGGCTCTTCCTGGACCTCACAGGGTGCCAGTCTGCTTCTTGATTTGGTGGATCCGACAAGGAGACAACCCGAAGATGCGGCAAAACTTCGTCCCTGACAGGCAGTGAGTGTGGGCCTCAAAAGTTGCCCCCATGTCCTCCTCTTCTGGTTGCCAGGACAATGAGTACAGTTAAATTCCAGTGTAGCTATCAAGAGATGCTGAGTCTGGGAAGGAAGGGAGGAATGGAGGGAGGGAGGGAGAAAGGAAGGAAAGAGGAAGGAGGGAGGGAGAGGGAGGCAGGGAAGTTATACACTGAAGAATCTGTGTGAACCAGCTAGTAAGAGACGCAGTGCCTGGAGCACTACTCCTGAGACTGAGTTTTCTGTTGTTGTTTTTGTTGTTGTATTTCAGGGAATGGTCTGTAGGGTGTTCAGGGTCTCACTGCTAGATCAGATTCATAGTGATCCGCCTGTCTACAGCCTCCCAAGAGCTAGGATTACAGACGTGCACCACCACACCAAGTCTCAATTGCCATCTCAGTGTGCCCAGAGGTGGGGCCAGCACAGCCGGCCTGGGGATTGAACCCCAGCCCTTGTGCTTGGTGCAGGTGTTTTAATCCACTGAGCTATTTGGCTGGCCCCTGAGACTGAGTTTTGAAGACACTGATCAAGGAGGCTACAACATATAACTGAATAAGTAGGGGTTCACTGATTTCAGGACACAGAGTTTCACATGCTGGCAAGACCCCAAGAGTACAGGGCAAATCCACTGCTAGGGTGGCTTTTAAAAGTGCAGGCAAATGTGATGGTGGATGCTGAGTAGAATAGAAATGCCTACCTTATTCCAGCAGGTGATACAGGGAGGAACACAGGGAGAGAGCAGTTGTGCCAGAATGGACATCACATGTCAGGTCAGAAGGCTTTCTGCAGGTCATACTCAGAGCCCCGAGGACATCAGGAAAGAGCACCGCTCAACAGTGCTGCTGGGTACTCAGGGATGAGAAGCCCCAGCAGATAACTGCATTAAAAAGCCCTGGGATTTTTTATTTTTTTGAGAGATGGTCTCACTATGCAGTTCAGGCTGGGCTCAACTCACTCTGTAGCCCATGTTGGCCTGGAACTCAAAGCAATCTTCTTGCCTCAGTGTCCAGAGTGCTGGATTCCAGGTATGTGCCACCACGCCTGGTCTACACTCCTGAGATTTTGAGTAAGTCATCCTATCTGCCCCACAGAATTATATGTCTTTGATAAACAAGTCCCGGTATGTTGCTGTGCCCTGGTAAGTATGAAGCACTCGAAGTGGAACATTTGCGTGCCCAGTATTGTTTGTTCTTCAGATCCATCCAGAGGTCAGCACAGCAGCTGTTCATTTCAAGATGGGAAAGGCAGCAGGACTTTTTTGCCTGCTCACACCCATAGCTGTGTGGGACTGACCACCCTTAGCTGTGTGGGACCGAGGAGTCTTCTGTAGCCTTCAGGAGGAGAAGGAGAAAGCCTGAGTTTGGCTCATGCCTACACCTTTGGCATGTAGGTGCAAGCCACAGTGAGTGGTAGCTGTGTCACAGACACACTCAGCACCACTTAGGATTGCTCAGTGCACGAGTGAGTAAATGCATGAACATAGCACACGAGACACTGAGCTCTATGGGTCACACATGGCAAGGGTTCCAACTGAGACGGATCAAAGTGGTGCAGAAACACAGTCACTGGAAATCCTCATTGCTAGCAGTCACAATACTTGAAAAAGAGCCAGGTGCAGGGGCACATGCCTGTAATCCAGCCCTCAGGAGGCCGAGGCAGGAGGATTGTTGGGAGTTCAAAGCCATCTTGAACTGTGTAGCAAGACCCTGTTTCAAAAAGAAAAAAAAATTTTTGAAAAAGATACGAATTTTGCCCAACCTCTGTCATGCTAATTCTGGAAGTAGAAGGCTCCATCTGGACCTCTCGATGCTTCTTGCAACATGAAAGCTGCTTTCTATTAGAATACGCAGGGAGTCTTTCTCCGCTTCAAAATACAAAATAGTTCAACTTGGGTCACAAATAAAGTTTACACTGAAAGCCAGAGTTGGAAATTGTTTTGTGAGAATCTACTTTCCTGAAACTTAGGGCTAATAATTAAGGCAACAATTGAAAGGAGAGGAGGGAAGGGCTTTAGGATTTTAAAATACATACTTGCCTCAGAAATATTTTGCAAAATGAATACAGATGTGCAGAATCCATGGCACACTTATCTTAACAACATTTTCAAAGCCATTGTTGGTAAATGGACACCACTGAAAACCAACTGCATTCGTCATTAGGGACATTCTGCCCTCTTTGTTTCTTTAAAGGCTACTGTATGAAGGATTTTAGCAAATGCGATGCTGTTTGAGTCATTCCAACAGCGATCCACGTGGTGAAGGGAGAGCAGGCAGTCGTTAAGGGTACAAAATTAAGAAAAGGAAAGATCCAGACTTACACAAACTCCACTGCAAAGTACCAGGCTGCTTTTGTTTTGCATAGACTTTATTCATGTATTAGAGCAAGAAATATGCTGTCAATGTATACTAAAGAAGAAGATCATTATATATTGTATTTCGTCCTTTAACAAGCCCTGGTTATCTTTTTGGTTGGATATTGGTTGTATATACTTCATCCACATATTAAAATAAGAAATATGCTGTATATGTATACTAAAGGACTATTATAAAATGTACTTTATTTTTTAACAAAAACTGGCAATCTTTCTGGTGAGACTACTTGCAGAGTTTTTTTTTTTTTTTAAATGTCACTGCTTATACTATTGCTCAGCTCTGAGCAAAAACATTCTATAGGAAAGCAAGAAATACATGATTTTAATTGTATAATTTTCTAGCTGTTGCAAGAAGGCCCATTTTGACATGTTTCAGAAGTAGTAAAATGTAAGGATATATTAACTAGCTGATGATTGAATCAGTTTTTATTTTTAATGGCTGCAAGACAAAATTTACAAGCTACTGATTCTCAGCCTCTTTCATAGTACCTCTGCCACACATAAAGCCAGTAACTTGATGTCATAAATTCTAATGCCTTTCTATAGTCTTTGGGGCACATGCACATGACTGCAGCTCTTGGGGACATGGATGCATTTTCTTTTTCATTTGTAAGACCCAAAAAAGATGAAGCATAAGGTATGACTTTCTGCAGGATAAGTAACAAGTCTTGTCAAACGGGCCACAGCTGAGGGTCGACTGCAGTCACCTGTAAATCTAAATCGCTCTTATGTGGATGAATCAGCCCCAGGTACTTGAATCTGAAAACTGGGTGACTCTGTTCACAACACCAGTCTACAGAATTTCAGTCCACTTCACAGTGCACAAGTATACAGCCACCAGGAGACCAGAGAGCAGGCTCGTTTGCAGCTGTCAGAAGCCTCTGGTTCCCAGCTCACAACTGTGTGTGTGTGTGTGTGTGTGTGTGTACATTTATATTTTTATTTATTTATTTATTTAAAAAAATTTCTTAGGGAAGGGTCTACAGGGTGTTCAGGTCTCATTTTTAGATAGGACTCATACTGCTTCACCTGTTTATAGCCTCCCAAGTGCTGGGATTACAGTGTACCCCAGGGGCAGGGCCTGCAAGGACAGGCGCCACCTCTATGCCTGCTTTCTGGAGCTTCAATCTGCTGAGCTATTTGGCCGGCCCTAACAACAGTATTTGTAATTCTCATTCAAAGCATGCTCTTAAAAAATAAAGCAAAATGCATAATACTGCAAAGGCAATCAATTAGTGACATATAAGTATAAGAATATTAAAAATAATTTTGTGAGCTTGTAATAAATGTACTTCTTTATCAATGCATTAAACCATAAGATCTAGCAGTAGGTCTAGCAACTACTATAATGTTAAAATAGTGAAGAGTCTAAACAATATTTTTGAATTACCTGTAATTGCTGTGCTAGGCAATGAAAATATCTGTAATTTCTATTAGTGTCAACATCATAGGTACTCTATTTGCTAATATAGCTTCCATGCATTATTTAAGAAATCAGAGCTATCAGTTAGAGGTTAGTGTAAATAGTGATATAATAGCCTTTCTGTGGAAATCTCTGTGGGAGCTGGTAAAGTGTAAATGATAAACCCATCAGATGTTTATCAATGTTCTTACTAAATTGAGTTCAAGCACTTTGGGGGCTACAGCACTGTGCTTCCTTTTGTCTACAGGAGGTCCTGTGTTACCTAAGGAGAAGCCATGCTGGTACTTGCTATTCTCCCCAGCGACGGGCTTCATTACAGTGTACTCACACAAAGCTCTTTCATTTCATTCTCTAGTAGCCGGCTTCCTATGTGAGAAGCGAGAGGGCAGCTGCCATCTTCCCCGTGTCAAACCAGAGCGAAGAGCTGCAGCCCTGTCCTGCGGTGTTCAGAAGCTTCCATCGTCGCCCCTTCTCACTCGGGGTCATTCAGTCTCCTCGGGATCGCTGTGAACCCTTTCTGATCACAGACTGCTTGTTCTAAACAGCATCAAATTATACGAAATTTTTTTTTGTTTGCCTATTTTTTGCTATGTATTGCTTTCCACTGGGGATGGAATTGATACCAATACAATAATTCTGTGTGGTAGCCTAGGTCTAGTTCATATTTAAGAGAAACATTTGGATGATTGGTATATTTGCACTTCAGGATAGAGCCCTTTGCAATTCCCACACGAAATAGTTTATGTAACTTAGAGGAATCTTAAACATGATAAATGCATCATACGCATATCTTGATGTTGGGAATAGAATTTATCCAATATGAGAGCAGACAAGTTTAATAAACCACTTAAGTGCTGTAAGGCATGCTTCATAGCATGATGAATTACGCCTCTATCTGTGGTTCAGTGTATGTGTTCTATCATTTGAATATTGAATGAAAAAGCCTTGTATGTCTACTATGAAAGGTTTGATTTAAAGTAACAAATTCTAATAAAATAAAATTGAAGGCCCACAAACCTTCTCACAGATTGCTTAGGGAAGGAAGGTATAACATGGAAGACGGGTCCTGGATTTTCTTTAATAAATCTGAATGAGATCATATTAAGTACACTAAATTTTTAAAAGACATATTCATTACATTTGAGAATTTTAAACATCAAAAATTATATTTGTTTCACAGCATCTGTTTTAATAGCTAAGTTTCCCAGAAAATATATATTTCTAAAAGACTGATCCTATATGTATGTTTTCGTGTCAGTTATTCTTTATCCTTATAATGTATTAAATTTCTGCTAGAAGTTCCTATAAAGAAAAGTTATGTAAATTAAGCCAATCTCCTTTGTTTTTCATGTTGATACAATAGCAGAGTGATGTAGGGACCTGAAGTCCAGCTTCCAGTAAAAATGACTTCAGCTGGGCCTGGGGGGACACACCTCTAACCTCTGCTAGGCAAAAGGCAAAGCCCATGGACAAAGGACTGTGTGCTTGAGACCAGCCTGGACAACTTTGAAAGACCCTGTCTCAAAATAAAAAGGACAAAGAGAGCTACAGGTGTAGCTCAGTGAAAGAGTCTTATGTGTGTCAATCCCTGAGTCTAGACTCTAGTACAGCACACACACACACACACATACACACACACACACAGAAAGAGCTCAGAGGCAGGAGTTAAAGGTGTGACTCAGTCCTAGAATACCTAGTATGTGAAAAGCCCTGGGTTCAATTACTAACAGAAGTGAAAGAAAGAAAGGAAGGAAGAAAGGAAAGAAAGAAAGAAAGAAAGAAGAAGAAGGAAGGAAGGAAAGAAGGAAGGAAGGAAAAAAGAAAGAAAGAAAGAAAGAAAGAAAGAAAGAAAGAAAGAAAGAAAGAAAGAAAGAAAGAAAGAAAGAAAGGAAGGAAGGCAGGCAAAGAAAAAGCTTGTTTGGCAAGCACAGGATCCTGAGTTTAATACCACCCCACTACCAAAAAAAAAAAAAAAAAGACCTTAGATGAAGTTTCTTTTTACTATCTTTAACAAACTAAAAGTTTTGGAAAACAAAAAGCAAAAACAACAGAAACCTTTCCTTGATCACAAACAAGGGCTCCTGCTCCTATCACAGGCAGCCCTGTGACCTGCAGGCATCAGGCTGGCCTCAAGGCATCCTCCTGCCAGGGAGGCCCTAGCTGCAGCCGCAGTCCCTCAGCATGTTGATGCTCCAGGAGGCCCAACGACGCCCTCGCCCTGTGGTCCTCCGGGCAGTTCTGTCTCACCACATCTAAAGGCTTCCAGCTTTGGCTTGAGCGGTAGCCATCCTCCAAGCTGAGCTCGGTCCTGACTGCAAACCTCTTGAATCCTTGCCATCTTATCTCTGCTCCAGAAACCTTGTCTGAATCAGTGAGCAGTGGCCACTTTCCGTCTTTTTGAGGACCGGATCTGCAGCACTAACTCCAGCTGAACGAACAAGAGCGGTATTTTCAGGGAGAAGGAACATTTAAAGAAGGGAGTGCCACTCGTTAAAGCAATTGCTTTGGGAGGTCCTACGCTTACTACAGTAATGATGATATTTCTCAAAACATTTTTGGAACTTTTCCTTTGACCGTTATTTCTTTATAGTCAACCATGCATATGTCAGCTGCAAAATCATCCATGAAAAACAAAAAAACAACCATTTTCTCTCATTGACCTTAATTTCATTTTTTTAGAACAAATCCTTTTATTCATTGAATTAAGAGAATGTAGTTATATATCTATCCACCTATTTTGAATATACAGATACAAAATGGTCATTCATTTATGTCCTTTTTTTGTTTAGTTTTGTCAGAGAAGGGTCCATTGTCGTTTAAATATTGTAAGTGCCTGAATTCAGCAAAATAATACAATATAGTCCAGTAGTCCATAATAGTAGTGGGTTATCTGTAGGACTGGCAATGTCAGAAGTTGTTGACTTGAGCCTTTTGCAGCTCAGCATATTAATATGGCTTTACTTTTTATATCTCATTTTTATACTTTTCTGCTGGATGATTAACACTAAGATAAAGCAAGACTTATATAACAAGAGATGTTACTTTTGTATCTGATAATGTCAGTCAAATCTCCTCAGGGTTTATCCTGTAACCCTGTACCTCACTCTGTAGATCCCTTGTCAGTGTCAGCCATGTGGATGAGTCATAGCCATTGCTTGACCAATTTGCTCTCTGTAAAAGCCTGAGACAATGTTTTCTCTCCATGTGACTCTCCTTAGGCACATTATACATCATCGATCACATTCCTCTGTGGCCCCATAATCTTCTTGATCAGAAAATTTGGGACACAACTGAATTAAATGATAACTGACCTTAATTTCAGGTTAACCTTGGCCAATATGCATTCAAGTTTATTTAGGATATTTTCTTAGGGGCCAGGAAGATGGCTCGGTAGAATAAACACTTCCCTGGCAAGAACTAAGGGTCTGAGCTCAATGCCCAGTTCCACAAAAAAAAAAAAAAAAAAAAAAAAAAGGACATTTTCCTAGCCTAGGCTTTGTGTCACCTCTTTGTTCTGCATGGAGCTCCTGGGCTCTTGGTACCAACTGTTACTCCTGGTGGTGCCTGGAGGCTTCTAGACACGGGCCTCACCCGCTGGTAACTCTGGACATGGTCTTGTTCTCCTGGGTGTTGTTTTTCTAGCATGGTCTTCATAAGACTGCCTGGCAGGTTGGTGTCCCCTGCCATTTTTGGCCTTCTCAGAAGACAGTGAGTACAGGATGCACTCAGATGCCATCTGTGCCTGCACAGTGGAGGGTATCAGATGTTTTCTGTTCCAATGTGCCCACCCAGCCTCTGCTTTATCTCCTGCTGTGATAGGTGAGAGTAGAGTGTGTGTGTGTGTGTGCGCGCATGCACACGCATGTGTGGGGCAGCCAGACTCCCGTGGAGTTCCACCAAGGAGCTCTGCTCAAGTCTTGATTCTCTTCACCTCAACCTACTTGGGGAATTCAAGCTTTCTTTGGGGGCAAAGGTCTCACTGCATCTTGTCTCAGTTACTCTTCTCTCCTTGCTGGGACAAATACCTGGCACTCAAAATGAAGGAAGGAAAGGCCTACTTAACTCACAGTTACTGAAGGTTTAAGTCCACACTCAGCTGGATCCAAGGCAGAGAGGCACCCGGCAGAGGGCAGCAATCCATGGCATGGGAACAGCAGCAGCCGCAGTGGCGTGGAAGTATCTCCCTCTTAGACTGCATCCAGGCTATGGTCCAGGCTGGGGAAGGACTCACACCCATACCCCAGCAGCACTAAAACTCAGAACCCCAGCCTTGGATCACCCATAGTCCCAGTGGATCATGAGTTTATCTCACACTGTAGAAGTCCCCATCATGACTGCATGATCTTTACGGGGGCAAGTAGACACAAACCCTAATAATCATTTTTCTAGAGTTATTATTCATAGTAATAAGATCAGACTCATTCAGGTTTTTAACTTTTATCTCTTTGAAACTTTGCTCTCCAACTTCTCTGTGAGTTTCAAGTTATCCAGTATAGTGGTTAAGAGCAATGACTCTGATCTAGGACTGCTGCTTTTGAACTGCGGCTCCAACGCAGACTACTGTTAGGGCCCTGGAGCCCTTTCTGTGCCTCAGTTTCTTCATCTATAAAGCAGGGGTTGTGATGATGTTTACTCATGAACTTGTTATGACAACTGATGGGTGAATATATATATGAAGCACTTGGAACATTGTACATAATCAACAATGTATGT
The DNA here is from genome assembly GCA_004027165.1 of Ctenomys sociabilis. Taxonomy (NCBI): domain Eukaryota; kingdom Metazoa; phylum Chordata; class Mammalia; order Rodentia; family Ctenomyidae; genus Ctenomys; species Ctenomys sociabilis. Next base: position 5,922 of record PVKA01030751.1, on the reverse strand, counting down.
TATTAGTTACTCTAAAAAAAAATCCATAAATCCCCAAGGATCTTTGTTGCTTGCTTGGGTGGGATGAAGGAAAACTTGGATAGAGATGCTGTGATGGTTAATTTCATGTGTCACCAGTGTTCTGGATAAGCCCAGGGAACTGTTGTGTGAAATTAACATTTGACTTGTACACTGAGTGAAACCGTTTACCATCTAATAGAAGAGGCCTTTATCCAGGCCCTCAAATAGAACCAGCTCCACAGCCTGATAATGTTGAGCTGGGAAATCACCTCTAGTGCTGGCACCATCTGGGTTTCGAGGCCTTTGGGTTTGGACCAAAATCAGTGGTTCTCGGGGCCTCCAACTTGTGGACAGCAGCACGTGGGCCTGTGGCCTCCTACCTGCGCAAGTTTCTCCTATGTATATGGTCACTCATCACTTAAAATCTGACGCTTTTTGAGAGATGTACTGTGAGGCGATTTTGTCATTTTGTGAACTTCAGAGGGGGCACTCATGCACAGGTCATATAGCCTACTGTTCTAGGCTACAAAGCTGGACAGCACGTTACTATGCGAACACTGGGCCATCGTAATGCTCTGGTAATGTTTGTGTGTGTAAATATATCTATATGCTGAATATCTGCAGTGAAAACTCTGGAATCTTCTCTAAGTGAGTTAGTTAGTGGGGGGTAAATGAATATAATGGGCTAGCATATTATTGTACATTACTGTATACTATAAACACTGTACATTTATGCTACCTTGTGTATAAAAATTTATTTTCTTTAATAACTTTTTCACAAACTTTAAAAGTTGCAAAACTCTGCCTCTTTTGTAATAACAGCTTAAAACCTGAATACATTATAGAGTTTGTTTTATTTATTTATTTATTTATTTATTTTGTCTTTTTGAGACAGGGTCTCACTATGCAGTTCAGTCTGGCCTTAAGCTCACTTTGTAGCTCAGGCTGGTCTCGAACTCACAACAATCCTCCTGCCTCAGCCTCCCGAGTGCTGGGATTACAGGCATGCGCCACCATGCCCGGCTCACATTATAGAGTTTTATAAAAATATTTCCTTTATGATCTTTTTTTAAAAGCTTATTTTCTATATTAAATTATTTTATTTTTTAAACTTTTTTGTTAAAAGCTAAGGCACAAACACACACACTACGATGGGCCTACACTGGCTCAGTATCATCAACATCATTGCTTCACACCCTTACACTTTGTCCCACTGGAAAGCCTTCCGGATCAAGCTCACACGTGGAGCTGTCACGTCCTGCAGGGCCTGCCTGAGGCCCGTGAGGAACACCCCACCACCTCCTCCCAAGTAGGTGTGCAGAGGTTTGCTAAGTACTTTTCATCGTAGATTTGCTTGTAAACAGATAAGGAATCACGAACATTCTCTATTATTCATTTAATTCTTTTCGTGTCGGGATCCTCATTTTCATCTGCAGAAAGTCCTGCTAAGCTCCTCTCTGAGATTGCCTTGGGAGGTCTTGGTCCGCAGTTTCCTTTTTTTTGCTTCTTCAGCTGTACGTTCAGTAACTTCCTTATGAAGTGTCCAGTTCCACCCTAACCTCATGGGGCCACAGAAATGCAGCCCATCTCTAACCAAAGCATTGTTACGTGGTGCATGACTATACATATGTACTATGTCAAATATTGCTCACCACATTGTCTGAATTTAGGGCTCTCCTTACCCACTCTCCCTGTATCTTATTTATTTTTCCATCTTTGTTCATCTTAGTTAAGCTGACTCAGACAGGAGTAACGAAAGCCACATGGGTCAGATGAGGTGGGAATTTGCATTCAGTCATGACAGTGGCACCCTGTCATGCACTGCCAGGCTTGTGCTCTGAAAACTGTGGTGTCATGAATGTAGAACACAGGACACAGCCGCCCTGTGTATTTAGAGCCAGCTCCAACCCTAGCATGACAAAAGTTGACTGTGTTAGACATAGATTAATTTCTGGCCTTCTATCTCTATTTTTTTGCTAGAAGATTTATTTTCAGTATAAACTTGAGCTATATTAGATGATTTATTTAAAATAGGCATTTATTATTGGCAATTTCAACATTGCTCACATTAAGGTATCAGTTTCATGAGATCCTATTTGTCAAAAAAAAAATGCTATCATGTATTTTATCTTCTGTCTGTGATTTATAACGAGGACTAAAATTCAGAATCCTGTGTGTCTAAACCTCTCTCTAGTACTTTGTCTTGTTACAGTCTTTGGCATTCACTTAATCTCTCCTTGACTTACGTTCTCCATTGGAAAAATGAAGACATTAATATTTGCTTCCTAAACAACCATTAGAAAGATTAGTCATTTAATGTTTGTAAAAAATTTTATTTTTTATTTTTGGTCTTTTTTGAGACATGGTCTTGCTATGCATTTCAGGCTTGCCTTGAGTCACTTTGTAGCCCAGGCTGGTCTTGAAATCACAAAGATCCTCCTGCTTCAGTCTCTCAAGTGCTGGGATTATAGGCATGGACCACCACGTCCAGCATGTGTAAAAATGCTTTAACCATGGAAAAAGTTGTAGCCCTGTGGGATATTACAATGGATACTGCTAGATTAGCCACTTGGAGAATGGCCGCTCTCTAAAATGGCCCCAAGTCAGATTTGCAGATAACAGATTGAATACTGAAGCACATTTTTGTGCATGCATTTTTAAGGTTTGTGAACTTTTTTTCCTCACTGAAGAATTCAGGAACTTCTAGAACATTATTTCTCATTTCATGAGATTCTTCAGCACACTTACACTCACTTGTGTGTATACACATTCATCTACGTATTGAGGACTGGTTTCTGATGGTATTTGTTATATGCTGTGTGATTTTCTGTAAATTAGTCAATTTAAGTATTCATCCTCATGCAGTACCAGATGTACCCATAATCTGATAGGTGAATACTAAATTGAAGGTTTTTATTTTTTTAAGTAAGGAAACATACAAAATGATAAGTTAAAGCCCTAGTATGAGTTGCTAATTATTATGGTGGTCAAACAAAGAAATAAGCTTGTGATTTAGCAATATATGGCATATGTGATTACACTTATTATGTTCAACCTATAATCATAGAAAAGTAATAAAATGGATGAAACATTCTAGGGGAAGGTCTTCACTTGTATTATCAGGTTCTACTGAAAGATATTGCCAGATGGCAGTGGGAACTCCACAAGTGTGTCAATTTATTTCCCAACTTTGAACATTCAGGAGAATGAAATGATAAAAGTCAAATTCTTTCCCTAAATCAATTCATTTTTCTAGTCTATTCCATCAAAGAAAATCACAGCATGCAGCTGTCCACTGATCACATTGAATTAAGTCAAGAGGCAGCAGGGCCAAAGCATATTTCCCAAGTGACAAGCACTATAATTGTCTGGTGTTTATTAGAAGAAAAACTTTTAGTACAATATCAACTAATAGCAAGGGATCCAGTACCTTGAGTCTAGAAATAAGAAAATCCTTATAAGCAGCTGCTTTACTGCTAAGGATATTCTTTCAAGGCAAGTCAGAAGGATTTCTATTTTGTAAGTGAACATTGTGAAAGGCTGACCATGCCCAGTGACATGACTTTCCAATAGAAGCAGTGGAGTAAAGCACAGCCAGGAGCCTGGAATGCAGGCTTTGGGCAGGAGGAGTGTGCTGCTGAGTGACTTTGCTTCCTAGGTGGCCAGTAGAGGAAGGATGACATAGTTGAATATGAGAGTCTTGAGGATTTCAACTTTCATGTTTTCAGGTGGGTGTGAGAGATGAAATCCGTCTTTCATTCAATTATAAGCCCTGAGAAACCAGGAAAGGTTGTGGAGAGGGAAAAGAATGGCGTTCTGATTCCCTGCTTCGTGGATTCGCTGCCCATCTTCTGAATGCCCTGTTTACACTTTCCCTCTGATTTCCACTGCTTAGAAAAGAGACTCCTGATACAGTGAAGAGTAGGTGCTCTCAGAGGACTTTTGTTTTTCTTGTACCAGGACTCAAACTCAGAGCCTTGTGCTTGCCAGTCAGGCGCTGTGCCACAGAGCAGTATCCCTGCCTAGAGGATCTTCCAGATTTTTAACCACTGTTTCCACAAGTTTCTCCCTTTTATGTGTTCATTATTCTGGAATCTCAGGTATACATGTGTAAATATCCTGAAATCTGCCAGAATGCAGCCCAAAACTGAAGTACTAGTGTCATTGTGATTATAAAAACTTCCCTGGGGGGGCCAGGGAGATGGCTCAGTGGAATAACTGCTTCCCTGGCAAGCGCAAGGGCCTAAGTTCAATCCCCGGTTCCACAAAAAAAAAAAAAAAAAAAAAAAAACTTCCCTGGAAATTCTGATTTCTATCTTACTTGAAATAAAGATATTAAACTTAAAAATCCCACCCACAAATTTTGAAACTCAAAAAACATATGAGCTTGTTCTGATTCAATCCTTTTACAATGTAGTAAATTTTGAGCTGAAGATCTAAGGATGATGCTTTTAGGGCAGGCAGACCTTTAACTAAGAGGTAGGATTTTCTGCCAGTTTTTACGTTTTCCCAGACATAGTGTGATGCAGAGCCTGGTAAGCAAAATGCAGAGGAACTCAGAGAAACAGGGGAGCCTGACTCTTCAACACACTTTTATCAACTGTGATTTCTTCCTTTTGGTTAGCCTCCTCTTCTTACCTGAAGTTTTAAAAATGTAAAATAGACAGAAAACTACATTCCCTGAAAAAAATTACTGACACTATTGTTTCTTTTCTGAAACATAAGTCTGTAAGAGAAAGTATGCTTTCCTCACGTGGTAGAGTTGTAGGTAGCGGAGTTAGAAATATTCTAGGCAGTCAAGACAGGGTCAGGCCCTCAAGGAGACAAGATGGAAGGCAAGGTGACTTTGCAACTTGGAAGAGACAGACATTCCCTATGGGCCACACCTCACTAAGACAAAAAGAGGAAGCACAGCCACATACTTCCCTAGGGATGGCATCAGGGATTGATATTCTAAATAGGTATCAATCACCTTGAAAGAGCCCTATTGAGTCACTAGTCCAACCCCCAACAGGAAGAGACCCTGTCCCATATTCATGCCCGCTTGCTATGTGACTCGCTTCCCCATTTGTTCCTGAACTTAATCAATTTTACCTGAGCAACGGTGCTTGTAATCCCATTGGTTGGCCATAGTTTTATCCCACCTCTTGTCCACCTAAGCGAGTTCCCATGTCTTCACCACCTTAGACCCGTCTGTCCACATGGTTTTCATCTATAAAAGTCCCTGGAAGAGACAGCTTCCGGGGGGGGGGGGGAACTATCTGCTCAGGCCCCCCTCCTGTCCCTCTCTTGGGCTGGAGCTTTCTTTCCCTCAATAGTTCTATTCTGCTCATAACCTCCGTTTGTCCCTAAAATTCATTCTTCGGTTTTAGAGAACACGAACTTGTACAGCTCAGATCCAAAGATCGTTTTTCCCTATGTCGTTTGGAGGTCACCCACCCGAGATCAGTTTTTCTCCCTGTATCATTAGTTCTAAAGGGAAGTCTCTGAATTGGCACGGAATTTTGTAGGCTCAGCCTCCCTGAGGCCAGACAGAAACGCAGGCTTCGGGTGCTCCACGAGGGCGGCCTGGGCCACCGTAGCACAAGAGCTCCTGTGCGGCGGCGCAGCTGGAAGCGGGACCTAGCCAACACATCCCTGCCCCTCAACGCTGAGGGCAGACTGTCCCCTTCGGGCTCCTCCGTCTTCTCCTGGTGTCTTGACGCTCTCCAGCGCGAGGAGGCCTCGAACGTGCTGCTGAGTGAGCAGAGCTGCGGAATTCAGAACGGAGAGCGCTCTGCAGAAACGGGCCCAGGGCTGAGTCGCGAAGCAGGGACAGACGCTGCCCAGTCCGGCTCTGGGCTGCGGCTGCCAGCTCACCAGGGATCACACCGCTGCTGGGCGCAGCGCAGGGCTGGACGGCAGGGGCGAGAGGGGGGGTGG
>PVKA01030750.1:17096-27335 GCA_004027165.1 Ctenomys sociabilis | reverse complement strand
GGAGGATCACCATGAGCTGGAGGCCAGCCTGGGCTACAAAGTGAGTTCAAGGCCAGCCTGAACTGCATAGTGAGACTCCTTAAAGATTTCCTTAAGAAGCTCATATAGGCAGGGGTGGAGGAACACCCCTGTAATTGCAGCATTTGGGAGGCCTATACAGAAGGATTCAGAATTCTAGGTTAGTCTGGACTGCATAGCAAGACTATTTCTCAAAAACTCAAAAGAAGACTGGGTATGGTGATTACCCACACCTGTAATCCTAGCACCCAGGATGCTGAGGCAGGAGGATTGCTGTGAGATCGAGGCCAGCCTGGACTACATAGGGGAGACCTCAAAAAAAAAAAAAATAAATGAATGAATAAAAAGGAGGAGGAGTAGAAAGAAAAGAAAAAGAAGAGGAAGAAGGAGCAAAATAACATTTGTTCAGTATATTTTCTCAGAACTAGAAAGGAGGAGAACAAAAGACTGGAAAGTGTGAATCACATCTCAACTTCTTACCATTGCTAGGTTATGAGCAGTCATTCAAGACAACTGAACTGCTCGTTGTTGCTAAAACCTCCACAGCTGAGCTGGCCAGCTAGCTCTGCGGAATAAAGCACCTGCTTAGGCAGATGCAGGGACGGGGTTCAATCGATCAATCACCCATCCACGCACCCCCTATCCCCCCACCCCTCTCGCCATCTTGGCCCTGCCCCTGGGTGCGCTGAGATGGCGACTGAGACTCGATGTGGTAGCACGCACCCATAATCCCAGCACTTGGGAGGCTGAAACAGGAGGATCACTACGAGTCTGATCTGCATAGTGAGACCCTATAGACCCTGTACTAAATACATAAAAGAAAAGAAACAGATGAACAGTTGACCTGAACACTGTGTGTGATACTTTCAAACTAACAAGTATGAGCCAAGCTCTGACAAATTATCGGCCTGTGTGCAACAGCAAAGATCAGCAAAGGCACAGCCAGCGCAAACTTGTGCCTTTCAGTAAAAAGATGTTTGTACCACTGAAAACTCTTGACATTGTGTTTCCTTTTAAAACAAAACAAAACAAAAATGTTAATATATGGATTTGTTTTCTAATTGCAGTATCAGCATCCCTGGACTACACTGACCTCCAGGAATTATCTGTCTTATCCTCCCTCTGCAGATCTTACCCATTCATCGATCTACAGCCTCAGCTGTAGCTACCGTGAAGCTGTAGAGCGCTGCCCCCAATGTTAGAGATCTAACCTAGGGCCTCTTGCATGCTTGCCAAATGCCTGTACCACTGAGCTAGGCTGGCAGGCCTTAAATTTATTTTGTGCTTCCACCATAGCAACTGTTGAAGAACAGTAGCCATGGCTCTCCCCTATCCCATGGCTGTGGGCCTCAACAAGGGCCACAAGGTGACTAAGAATGCGAGCAGACCTGCCATCCTGGGTGACTCACCAAACACACCAGGTTCATGCAGGACTTGATCTGGGAGGTGTGCGACTTCACCCCCTAAGAGCGGAGCACCATGGAGCTGCTCAAGGTCTCTAAAGACAAACACGCCCTCAAGTTCATCAAGAAAAGGGTGGGGCAGGGCCGGGGAGATGGCTCAGTAGAATAAGTGCTTGCTTGGCAAGCACAAGGGCCTGAGTTCAATTCCCAGTTCCACCAAAAAAAAAAAAAAAAAAAAAAAAAAAGGGTGAAACTTTGGGGCTGGGGAGATGGTTCAGTGGAATAAGAGCTTCCCTGGCAAGTTCAATGGCCTGAGTTCAAACCCCTTTCCACAAAAAAAAAAAAAAAAAAGGAAGAAAAGGTTGGGCATGCACATCCTTGCCAAGAGGAAGGATGAGGAGCTGAGCAATGTGCTGACCACCATGAGGAAGGCAGCTGACAAGAAGGGCTGAGCCCCTGTGGAATACAGCTTTGCAGAAAGTTTTTTTTTTTTTTTTTTTTTTTTTTTTGGCACAGAACTGCTGCGTTATACCCCCACCCTTAAATTATTTTAAAATAAATTTTAATAAAAATAACATTTCCCCTAACTTTATGTTCCAGGAAGGTGTGGTTTGTCTACCTGTGATTGTTACATATTCCTGAATTTCTGAGTGTGCTCTCAAATTGCAGTATTTTTCCAGCTGCACAAACTCCATGCTGACTAGGATAGGGCTCAGATGAGCACTAATTCTTTTTTTTTTTGCAGAACTGGGGACTGAACTCAGGCCCTTGCACTTGCCAGGGAAGCGCTTATTCCACTGAGCTATCTCCCCAGCCCTTCATTTCATTTCATTTCATTTTTTAGACTTAGATAGGGTCTCATGTTGCCCAGGTTGACTGAATTTTTGAGAGCCTTCAGCCCCAGCTGCTAGTAGCTGGAATTTCAGCTATGTACATGGCTTAAGAAATTCTTTTATATTATTATCAGAGTATTTTATTTTATAAACTACTAAGTTTTTAAAAAACTCTTTTAGTTATTTATTTGTTACAGGGCCTCACTGTGCAGCGTGGACTCAGTGGCTCTCCTGTCTCAGCCTCCCCAGTGCTGGGATTACAGGCACCTGCCACCATGCCCAGTTTCACAAGGGAACGGCATGTTACTGGGGATCGACTTGGTCCTTGTGCTTGCAAGGCAGGTGCTTGGACCACCAAACTATCTATGACAGATGCATACTGTCAGCTTTTAAAAATGCTCATAGTTTTTCATTTGGCAGCAGCCATCAGGTAAACCAAGATGGGTGCGTACAAGTACATCCAGGAGCTGGGGAGGAAGAAGCAGTCCAATGCGACGTGCTGTCTCCTGCAGGTCCACTGCGGGCAGTACCGCCAGCTCTTGGAGCTCCACAGGGTTCCTCGCCCCACCTGGCAGGACAAAGGTCATGGACTGGGAGGCAAGACCAGGCAAGGGTGTGTCATATACAGGATTCGTGTGTGCGCCGCGGCGGCTGCAAACGTCCAGTGCCTAAGGCAGCACCTTACGCGAAGCCTCTCCATCATGGCGTCAGCCAGTTGAAGTTCGCGCAAAGCCTTCAATCTGTTGCTGAGGAGCAAGCTAGAGGCCACTGTGGGGCTCTGAGAGCCCTACATTCTTACTGGGTTCATGAAGATTCCACATACAAACTCTCTGAGGTTGTCCTTATTGATCCATTCCACAAAGAATGGAAGAAATCCTGACACTCAGTGGATCACCAAACCGGTCCGTAAGCACAGGGAGACGCGTGGGCTGACATCTGCAGGCCGCAAGAGTCGTGGCCTTGGAAAGGGCCACAGGTCCGAACACACTATTGGAGGGTCTCGCCACGCAGCTTGGAGAAGGCGTAATACTCTCCAGTTCCACCATTACCGCTAATAATGTAAGTGATGCTTGTAAAATTCATAACCCACTAAACAACTTCAGACAGTTCATCTGCTTAAAGGTGTTATTTGTTAAGTAATCTACTGATTTATGAATGTTTTCTCAAAAGAAAGTCAAAAGTGCAATAATGTTTGAAAAGCATAAGTAATGGTGTATCTTTGTTTCTAGTAAGTTTTTTGTCTTTGCTTTATCTTATTAGGGGGTTATATGCCTGTGTGTGAAACATGCTGTGTAGTATAATAGATGTAAAATAAGTTCTTTAAAGGAGAAATGCTAAAACTAGCCCTGTAAGTCTGTGGGGTCTAGAGTCTAGGAGTGGAATAAGTGGAATAAGTGCTTCCCTGGCAAGTGCAAGGACCTGAGTTTAATCCCCAGTTCTGCCAAAAAAAAGAAAAAAGAAAAAGAAAATCTGTTCATAAATCTTTGTGGCCCACGTAATGAAACCTACAGCTTTCTTTGGGTATTGTAATACTCTGCTGGTTTAAAGTGGCTGGGTTAGCCGGGCGTGGTGGCACATGCCTGTAATCCCAGCACTAGGGAGGCTGAGGCAGGAGGATTGTTGTGAGTTCGAGACCAGCCTGAGCTACAAAGTGAGCTTAAGGCCAGCCTGAACTGCACAGTGAGACCCTGTCTCAAAAAGACAAAAAATAAAAATAAAAATAAAGTGGCTGGGTTTTTTTTTTTTTTTTAAGTTTAGCAAATACAAACCTAAAATCAGATAACCTTGTGTTATGATTATATGTAGAACAGGTTAGAGCTTTTATCAAATTCAGAATTCTCATTTTTACAACCGATTCTTCTGAAAGTGTCCAAACTCCTGATATGACTCTGTGAAATTGTGTATTTGAAATTGTGACTCCACAGCAGTCAGCAGTGATGTTTAAGCTGTCTTAAAGTTCATGGATATTGAATGGGTATTGGGTAAATTTAATGTTTGTCAATGTAATAAGTGTTAGTGTGGGAAACTCATTAAAGTAGCCACTCAGTAAATACCTGAGAATACTTCGAACCTTATAGCTACCCAAGGGGAAAGTACTGGCCCCAAGGTCAGCTGGTGCCACTGGAGGTTCATGGTTTTTCATTTTTTGATGTTCTCATCCCGGTTCAGACTGCTACGCCAAATTCTGGGTTTGATGACTTAAAAAGTAAAGGGTTGGGCAGTGAGATATCAATCTCGGTCTAAGCACCTGCTGAGGCAAGCACAGGCTGGCCACCAAGACTGGGCGTGGTGGCATGGTGTAATCCAGGGCTGGGGAGGCTGAAACCAGGAGGATCACTACCAAGTATGAGCTGTGTAGTGAAACCCTGCAAAAAAAAAAAAAAAAAAAAAAAAAAAAAAGAAAGATCTTGGGGCCAGAGAGATAGCTCAGTAGAATAAGCATTTGCCTGACAAGTGCAAGGGCCTGAGTTCAGTCCCCAGTGCCTAAAAAAAAAATCTAGCTGCAAATATAATTGGTACTTTCCCAGTACTGATTTTAATTGTTATAGGGGCTTCAAAAGGGTCAGTTGGTGCTCAGGAAGAATTTGTTAACATAAAACCTTCAAGACCTGAGCTTTTATTAAAATGAGCAAAGGGCCCATATATTTTTGACTGTAGAGGTTTGTGTGAAGGAATAAATATCTACTAAATTAAAATATAAAAAAATAAAAATGTTGCTAATTTTCTCATGAAAGCATTTTTTTTTTTTTTTTGCATTATTCACAAATATGTGGCACAGCAAAACAAACAATTCTCTTCTCTCCAAAATTCTCATTGTTGGCCAGGAATGGTAATGCACAACTATAATCCCAGCACTCTGGAGGCTAAAGCATGAGGATCATCGTGAATTTGAGACCAGCCTGGGTTACAAAGTGAGCTCAAGGCCAGCCTGAATTACATAGTGAGACGCTGGCTCAAAAAGACTAAGAAAACAAATAAACAACAACAACAACAACAAAAACCCTCCACACACAAAAGAACCAGAATTCTCATTTTTCCCATACTGAATACTTGAAGCTGACATTTGTGTACCAGAAGTTCCTTCTCTTCCTTTCCTTGTGGTACTAGGGATTGAACCCAGGGCCTTAATACTAAGTAATGTCTTAGCTCCTTTTTAATTTTATTTTGAGACAGGGTTTCACGAAGCTGCTAAACTGTTCAGCCTGGGTGTGAACTTGTGATCCTCCTGCCTGGGCCTCCCAGCACACCTGGCTGAGACTCTACACAACATGCACCAAAAAGGGAGCACCTCAAAACCCAAGGAGCTTTCGCACATGAACGAAGGGGGAGTGTGTTTATTAGGCTCTGCCAACACCCTATCAGATACACTCTGTAAAACTGAACCAACAAATACGCGCACCTAAGTGTGGCAGCAGAGCCTCTTGGATGAAACATGCCCATAGTTCAATTAACTATAGATTTAATTATTTGTGAGATTAACTTAATGTTTTTATGTGCCAGTCATAGTCTCATGGAGACCACTATGAAGCGGCTCTTTGCAGGACTTAAATTTAGCCAATTGGTTTTCCATGTTTGCTTGTGAGTTGGTCCCAGGACTGGGCCTTTGTCTGAGAAGCGTGGTGGACTCAGAGTAGGTGAACCTCAGGAGTCTCTGATCCTAGCTGAGGCCAGGAACAGCCCGGTGCAGCCTGAAAGCCTCAAATGTCAAGATAGAGCCACAGCTAGGGACACCTGGCTGCAACCCCAATTAATCAGATAAAGACTGTAAAAAGCCGGGCGTGGTGGTGCATGCTTGTAATCCCAGCACTCGGGAGGCTGAGGCAGGAGGATTGTTGTGAGTTCGAGACCAGCCTGAGCTACAAAGTGAGCTTAAAGCCAGCCTGAACTGCATAGCGAGACCCTGTCTCAAAAAGACAAAAAAAAAAAAAAAAAAAAAAAAAAAAAAGACTGTAGCCTCAGGCATCTCATTCCTGCTGTGAAGGCCTTCCTGGAGATAAAACAGTTCTCCTAAATTAATATGAAGTATTACTTGGAGAAGTCTTTGAACTGACTCCTGAGGTCCCTGCTCAGATTTGTTTCCTTCAGTATCCTCCTGCCTTGTTTGATACCGGCCTCTCAGAGAAGTTCTTTATCTTAGCCCCCAGAGAATCTTGAATTTTGGTTAGAGGGTTTTGATCCTCCTGGAGCCCTAAAATTCTTACCATTTGACTCTTTTATTTAAGGCTTTGCAGTACACTCATTTGGGAGATTGCAGGTCTGATCAGTCTGCAATAACGAAGTGATAATATTAGCCCATTAATAGTCTGCCCTACAAAAAGCATTGCATATGCTTAGAGGATACAGTCCTGCAGCTCTAAACGATACAGAGGATGCTCACTAGTTCAGAAGAGGCTTTCTTGACTGATACGGCCAAATCAGTTAAGTCTCTTTTCTGCTGTTATAACAGAATACTGTGGAGTAGGTAAATTATTTTCCAAAGTAGAAAATTACTTGGTTCATGTTTTTGGAGACTGAGATATAGTGTGGATTTAACACATGCAAATGAATCTCTATCATGCACTACATTGAAAACAACATAATCACTTCAATAGATGCAGAAACACATCTGACAAAGTTGAACATCCATAGACAATGAGAATTCTCATTAAACTATGCATGCTTATAACCCCAGCTCCTCAGGATAAAGATCGCAAGTTTGAAATCAACCTAGGCAACTCATTGAGGTCTTGTTTCAAAATGAAAAATGAAAGAGGACTATGACTTTGGCGCCCTGAGTTCAGCCACTGGGATGCGACAACAACAACAAATGTTTTATCAAAACTGGCATGGCAGGGGCTGGGGAGATAGTTCAGTTGAATAAGCGCTTGCCTCACAAGTGCAAGGATCTGAGTTCAATCCCCAGCTCCGCAAGAAAAAAAAAAAGCCATGGCAGGAAATTTCCTTGACATGGTAAAAGACACATAAAGTACACAGATGACATCATAATAATTTGAGAAATTGAGAACTTGTCCTCATAGATTGAGTACAAGACAAAGATTCCCACCCTCACCACTTCTATTCTGTGTAAAGCCAGTGCAGGAGCAATAACAGAAAGAAAATAAATGAGGCAACTGAATTGGAAAGGAAGAAGTGATATTATATGCTTCTAGATTATCTAATAAGTAGAAAAGCCTAAAGATTACACACACACGTGCACACACATACAAAGCCAACATGAAAAAAGAATCAGTTGTTTCTTTACAAAATAACAATCTTCTCTATGACAGCATGAAAAATAATAGCATATTTGCTCACAAGTTTAACCATAAAGGTTATACTACACAACAAAACCTGCAAAATAATGGTGAAAGACACCAAAAAAGACTCAAGCAAATCAAAAGATATCCATGGTCATCGATAAGAAAAGTTAGCATCGTTAAAATTTCCATACTATCCAGAGACCAACATGACTGCACCAAAATTCTATTTTTCGTGGAAATGGTAAAAGTTATACAATTTGTACCGAACTACAAAAGACCCTGAGTAGATAAACCAACCTTAAGAAGAACAAAAAGAAAGAAAAAGAAAAGAAAGAAGAACAAAATTGCAGGCAACATGCTTTTTATTTTAACTTACATTAGAAAGATAAAGTAATCAAAACAGTGCTGACAGAAAAGTGCATCCAGTGAAGGAAAGGAACAAACAAAGGGTACAAAGTCAACCCACACTCAGTAAAGATATAAGGTGGTCAGCTTTCTGTCACTGACAAAATATGAAAAAAAGTTAAAAGAGAAAAATATTTATTTAGACTCTTGGTTTAAGAGGTTTCAGTCCAACCAGGCACAGCAAGACATGCCTGTAATCTCAACACTTGAGAATCTGAGACAGGAAGATCATTGGATGTTTGAGACCAGCCTGGGCTACAAAGAGAGCTCAAGTTCAGACTGAACTGCACAGTGAGAGCCTGACTCAAAAAGACAAAAAAAAAAAAGAGGTTTCAGTCTATCGTCAGCTGGCTCTATGAGTTCTGGCCTACAATGAGACAGAACATACTGGTGGGAGGGTTTGAAGCGACAAAGCTGCTTGCTTTGTAATGGTCAGACAAGCCGGGTGCAGTGGCGCATACCTGTAATCCTAGCACTCGGGAGACTGAGGCAGGAGGATTGCTGTGAGTTCGAGACCAGCCTGAGCTACAAAGTGAGCTTAAGGCCAGCCTGAACTGCACAGTGAGACCCTGTCTCAAAAAGACAAAAAAAAAAGGTCAGACACAGAGATGGAAAGAGGTGGTCAGGGTCTGAACACAACAGCAACTTTACAAAGGACAGACTGGGAGACCACAATGATGAGTGGAACAAATCAGACACATAAGCTCAAATATTACATTGTTTCTTTTGTATGAGAAACTCAGAGTGAAGAATAAAGAACAAAATAAGGGAAAGATAATAGGAAGTAGGGAGATAATCATTCTCAGAAGGGAAAGGGTCAGGAGACGGAGTATGGGATAAAAAAGGATTAGGGATATGTGGCATACTTGCACCAACTCTGCCCAAGGAATGTGAACACTATGCATCACACACCCTAGATATTGTGATTTTTTTTTTTTTTAATGTAATTAGTACAGGGTCTCACCATGCAGCTCAGACTTGTAGTGATCCTCCAGTTTTCAGCCTCTCCAGTGCTGGGATTACAGGCAGGGCCAGTACAGCACACTGGGGATTGAACCCTGGTCCCTGTGCTTGTCTAAGCAAGTGCTTTAATCCACTGAGCTATCTGGCCAGCCCTGCACAATTTATTTCTAAAAGTTAATGAAAAATTTGAAAAGCACATGATAGCATATACCAGGCAGGTGAAAAAAAGAGGAGGAGAGGGGGAAGAAGAGAAAGGAGGAAGAGGAGGTAGAAGAAGAGGAGGAGGAGGAGAAGAAGCATGTGCTTCCACATTTATGTACATATTAAAATGGATTTAGGGCAGGGACCCCGAGAGCATAGGCCAATGGCCCTTCCACACTATTCACATAGCCAAGGGTAGAAATGACCCAAAGGGCCTGCCAGCAGATGGATGGGAAAGAGAAAGGTAACACAGATGCACCATAATGCAATCAGCTGTAATAATGAGGTTCTGGGGCTAGGTTGATAGCTCAGTAGAATAAGCACTTCCTTGGCAAGCACAAGGACCTGAGTTCAATCCCCAGTTCCACAAGAAAAAAAAGAAAATAATAATAATAATAATAATAATAATAAGGTTCTGAGGCATGGAACATAACATTACCTGGGGGAACTGGAGTTGTTTCCATTTTGTTTCATTTGAGGCAGGACCTTCCTGTGCTGCCAGACTGGCTTTGAACTGAGGAGCTGGTGTCCCAGGCGTGCACTACCACACTGTACTCTGTACTCACACCGAAGAATCTTTTTTTTTTTTTTTTTGTCTTTTTGAGACAGGGTCTCACTGTGCAGTTCAGGCTGGCCTTAAGCTCACTTTGTAGCTCAGGCTGGTCTCGAACTCACAACAATCCTTCTGCCTCAGCCTCCCTAGTGCTGGGATTACAGGCATGCGCCACCACGCCCGGCTTTCACACCGAAGAATCTTGAAAACATGATGCAAAATGAAGTAAGCCAGCCACCAAAGGACAAGTATGGGAGGGTTCTGGCTCTTCTGGTTCTGGTTCTGGTTCTCCTTCTTCTCCTCCTTCTCCTTCTTCTCCTTCCTCCTCCTGTGGGACACCTGGAAAGGCAGACTCATAGAGGCAGGAAGTAGATTCGAGGTGCTGGGACTGGGGGATGGGAAAGTAATGAGCTACTGCTTAATTGTTGCAGGGTTTCTCTTTTTTTTTTTTAGCATGATAAGAAGATTTCAGAACCAAACTATGGCAATGGCTATACAACATTAACTATAACTAACACCACTGAAGCATACAATGAAAAACAATTAAAAATAGCTGGATGTAATCAGAAAAGTTGGGAGGCTGAGGCAGGAGGACTGCCTTCATTCTTTTTTTTTTTTTTTTT
>PVKA01030749.1:0-26994 GCA_004027165.1 Ctenomys sociabilis | reverse complement strand
TATAGAGTGTTGGCTGACTGTGGTTGACCAACATGTAGGCAAATATGCTGAGAAAAGATTAACTCCAGATCCTCTTACATAGTTATTCAAATATTTTCTTTTGATTCTGTTTTTTTAGAGAATTTTAATATAACAAAGTATATGTTTATATGTTTTTTAATATTTAATTTTCTTTCTCAAATTTACCCATCCCAGTGTGTGCTATACAAGGAGAGACTGCTTTTATGGAATGGATTTTATTTCATAAAATGAACTTGTTAATAAAGGAAAATGAATGATTTCAAATTATTATAATTTTATAAATCAGTGTTTAGTCCATATCTATATATTGGTACATAAGTGGAGGCTGAATGAATAAAAACTCAAAAACAGGGAGAAACAGCCTGGGTAGGAGATACCATTTTCATTTATATAAAGTTATTTTATTTTTTTGCAAATATGTTGAGGTATACATAGCAATTAAAAACTAATATTTATTTTTTGTATGTTTTTAAGGAAAGGTCTACAGGGTTTCAGGGTCTCACTACTAGATCGGACGCATAGTGATCCACCTGTTTACAGCCATCTAAGTGCTGGGATTACAGGCATGTGGTATCACACCCAGTCTCAATTGCCATCTCAACGTACTCCACGGCAGGGCTAGCACAGCAGGCCCGGGGATCAAATGTTCAGCCCTTGCACCTGCTTGCAGGCACTATAATCTGCTGAGTTATGTGGCCAGCCCTGAAAACTAATATTTAAAGTGCACAACAAGATGTGAGTTTGGGTTGTCTGTGTTTTGTTTTTCATTGTTTTGACACAAGATCAGTGCAGGCTGGCCTTGAACTCATGGCAATTTCCCTGGTTCAGTTTCCCAGTACTGGAATTACAGGCATAACCACCATGCCTGCCTAATATTTTAACACGTATGTGTTTGTAAAATTATTATTACATCTGGAAAAAATAATTGTTTGAAATGTCTTTGAATTATGGAAGAAACTATATTTTACACTTACGTATATCTTATTGCTTTGCTAGCCTTGGATTCAAAATCATTATGTGGCCAGAAGCCTGAGTTGGTTTAAGTTTTGTGAGAGATCAATGCAGCAGAATAAAGCCTTTTAAGGACAAGAGCAGTAAACTGAACAATGATCTTCATTAAATAACTTTCTTCCTAGATGACTTTTGAAATATTTTAATTTAATAATAGTAATGATAAATGACTTTTATAATACACATTGTTATCATTTTTATAATATATATATATATATTTATAATATATTTTCCTCTATTCTAACTATCATAACTTTTTTCACTTTGGGTTTTTGTTTTAATACTGTGTGATAAATCTGAAGATTAGTACCTACATAATTTCCATTTTATAAATGAAGGAAAATGATACAAAGCTCATGTAACATTTCCAAATGCATAGCTAATGAGTCAAAGAATCCATGTTTCACCCAAGTAATCAGTCACTGTAGACCACCCGTGTAGCCTCTTGCTTATCTGCCTCCCAGTACTGTGCATGACAACATGACTGTGATGGTCTCAATGTCTTTCATTTGGGGCTGGGGAGATGGCTCAGTGGAATAAGCACTTCTCTGGCAAGTGCAAAGGCCTGAGTTCAATCCTCTGTTTCACGAAAAAAAAAAAAAAAAAAACATAGCTTCTGAATGTCTTTCATTGGTTCTCAGTGTGTTACTCCTTTGATATCAAAGAAAAGTCAGCACTTTTGCTTGTCCAGTACGTCACATTATACTTTTATAAGGGACCATTTGTGGTTTTATAATGCTCCCATTTCTTGAGTACTTCTGTTAATAGATTATATATTTTACTTCGATTAATTATATGTATCATTTTATATTTCATAATATTTTACATTTCACAGGAAAATAAAAAATCCACAAAATAAAAATTAAATGATGTTTTATGAGAAGAGTAGTATAAGCTTTACCATTTCTTACATCAACTGTTTGCTTACAAAATCTAAAATAAAACAGCAGAAATAAATTTCTACTGAACTGTAATGCAAATACAAATAAAATTTTGCAACAAAAATAAACATTATTTCAATCATCACAGCTAAGACAATCTTCATACATGAGAATAGCATGTTTTACTTTCTCTCAAGCTCTCACAGAGAACAAACTGTTCAAGCATTGGCTGTGACTCATCCACATGGATGACACAGGCAAAGGATCTACAGAATAATGTACAGGACTACAAGATAAACCCTGAGAGGACTTCACTGACCACATAAGAAATATAAAGTTCATGTGTTGGTATATAAGTCTTGATCTATCTAGGTCTTAACCATCCAGCAGAAAAGTATAAAACTGAAGTATACATCGTGGGGCCATAATATTAAGCTGAGCTGTAAATGGCTATGGTCGACAATGTCTTTGAATAACTCACTATTGTTGTGGAATGCTGGACTGTGTTGGACTGTGGTGTCAAGTTCAAGCACCTAAGTTAGTTGAATGACCATGGAGTGCCCATCTCTGACAGGTGTAGACAAAGGAAGTGGTATAGAAAGAAAAAATCATAATGTGTGTGTATAGACAGTACAGTTGGGATAGATAATGCTGTGCTTCTACATAATTCTATGAGAGGCAAGATCTGCACTAATGGTGGTTGGATAGGATATTATGTTGACTTCTAGTACTACGGTCATCAACTAGGAAAATAATTATTGAATTTTTGATATAATTCAGGTATAAAAAATAAGATAAGTAAGTAGCTACACTCTTAATTTACTGATAAGAGACATCTGCTATAATAATGTCTGTAAGTATAATGTCATGTATGCACCTTGTACGATACCAAAACATTATGAAAACAGTTTGCAATGTATTAATTTATCAAATGTCTTGTTAAGGTGTCTTGAAACTGTCTGATTGATATTTGTACTTCAATAAAATAAAAAATAAATTAAAAAAATAGAGAAGAACATGTTTCATGTGCAAGTATCACTTATGCTGATAGCACATGGGATTTGCTTCTCTGCCTCTTTAAGGTAAGAGATACCACAGGCTTGCTATTTTATCAGGAGGTTCTTATTATATTATTGTAGTGCTTGATACATTGTGTCAACTTGAGAAGTTAAAAGCTTAACTAAATCATCTCAGCAATCCCATACCTAGGGAGAGTGACTCAGCACTTAAAGGGTTAAAAAGGGAACTGAAGATGGAAGGAGAATTCTAGTTTCTCAGAGGAGTTCCAGCACTGCAGTCAGCAAGGAAGGAAAGGCAAGAGGCTTGCCAGAAGCTGCAGGCGCTACTTCTCTCTTTGCTGTTTTCTGGCACCATGAACTACGACCCTCTGCCATGTGCCATCCTGCCTTGGAGCCAGAGGAGTATGGACTGAAACCTCCACTAACTATGAGCTAAATACCCCTTTCCCTCCTTAATTGTGGGTGTCATGTATTTTCTTCCAGTGATGAGTGAAATATAACCAAGACAATTATAATGTGTATTTAACAGGAAAATAAAATATCAGTAAAATGAAACAGTAAATTTTAAGATTAATGAGTGTTTAGAATAAATAACATCTTCAACATCAACTGTTTACAAATTATAAAAATAACAAATAAATTTTATATGAACTACAGTGAAAAAATATATAAATCTCTACAAGAAAAATAACATTTACTTCACTTACAACCAAAGCAATTTTAAAAGAAGTAAACAGTATGTTTAACACATAGTACTGATTAAAACTTTTTGTAGGACATGAAATCTTTCTGGTCTTCCTGTTTTCTTAAGAGGTTCTTGTTTTGTTTCACCTGTTGGCTCCAAAATTCTTTTGCAGAGTTCTTTGGCAGATACGTATTGTTCTCCGTCTGTTGTCATTGATGATTTATCAATTCCAGTCCCAATCCTTTATGAAATTTTCTGTGACATTTTGTTCTTGTTATTATCTTTCTTTTTATAAAATTAATTCTATTGAGAAAAAAATTGAAATGAGACAGCTTCCAAACAGGTTTCTAAGAGAGTTACAACAATTAATACATTGCATATTATTGTCTTTGTGTAGTAGTCATTCATAGTACAAGATGCAGACATGATATCCTGTCCAAACACTATTAGTGCAAATCTTTCTTCTTATTGAATTAAGAGAAAGTAGTTGCATATTTATCCTATTTTGCATATGCAGGTACAAAATGGCCCTTCATTTATATCACCTTTTTCTCTTTGGTTTTGTCAGAGATGGGTATTCCATTGCCACCCAATATTCCAATTATTCCAATATAGTCCAGTAGTCCACAATAGTAGTGGGTTATCCAAAGGACTGGCAATGTCTAATCTGATGACAAGCCTTCCATATGTCAGCATATTAACATGGTCTCACTTTTTGTACTTTGTTTCTATAGTTTTCTACTGGATGGTTAAGACCAATATAACAAGACCTATATAACAAGAAATATAACTTTTGTATCTGACAAAGTCAGGCAAGTCCCCTTGGGACTTATCCTGAAGCCCTGTACCACAGTTTGTAGATCCTTTGTTAGTGTCAGCCTTGTGGATGAGTCACGGCCATTGCTTGATCAATTTGTTCTCTGTGCAAGCCTGAGAGAATGTTTTCTCACCATGCAAGTCTCTTTAGACACACACTACATCATTGATCACATTCCTCTGTGGCCCCATAATCTGCTTGATCAGAACATTTGAAACACAACTGAGTTACATGATGTTACACTTCAGGTCCTCTTATGTCCTGAGTCCTCACTTGAAGCTATGTACATCTATCATGTTTAGGATTAAGTAAAACACAGCCATTGACTAACACTTTGTGTTTCAAGTGGCAACATAGGTACTACATGACTTGTCTACACTGCCATTTGTCTTATTGTAAAATGTGACTATTTCTGATCTTGTGTTGAGGATTCACTATTGATCTTTTGACGAAGTTGAGACAGGGCCTCACTGTATAGTCCAAGGTAAACTTGAATTCAGTGCATAGCAGAAGCTGACCTTGAACTCTCAGGATCCTCTTGCCTCAGCCTTCAGAGTTCTTGGAGTATACGTATGCACCACTTGGCTTTAATATCTGTTCTATCATCATGGTGTAACATTGACAATATCAACACTACCTATTTTTTGCTTCACTTTATAGGAGACCAATGTTGTAGCTTTCTGAAATCACAGAGAATTAGATGTCTTGAAGAATATAAATTTGAGTACTGGTACATATGCAAATTTTTAAAAAATTTTACCTGTGTTTCATCATTTGTATATTTTGCAACATCTTGTATCACATTGTTCACTAGAATTAGTTTCTAACATCCAATGGCAGTGTTACTTTCCATCTAATATCCTTGTTTTGGCAAAACCTGGGATTGATCGCAGACCCTTGCACTTGCCAGGGAAGTGCTTATTCTACTGAGCCATCTGCCCAGTCCTAATATACTTAAAACTTGGTGTCAAATCTGGGATTATGAGTGTGAGTACTATACATTTCTCTATTGTGAATTTACAACATTTTTTTTGAAACCTCAACTTTGTTCTTTCAGTTAGCTTCTGTACTGCTCTACTGGCTTTTTTAGTAAATGTAACATCAATGGGTGACTACTGAACCAACTGTTGAATATGACATGTGGGTACTTTTTGAAATTGATGTAAGATGTATGTTCACAGCATCATGCGGTTTATTACTATACAAATAAAAAGCTGGTGATTGAGTTTGAAGATAAATTTCTAAAGGTGTAAAATGTCATCACATTTATTTTGATAGCCACATTTGGAAAGCTCAGCTAGCATATATTTCCAAAAGCTTCAACAGCCACAAAATGATGAAAGTTGTTCCTCAATTGTCACATATTCAGATGTTATATAAATTGCTTTACACTACAAAACAAAGCATTCAAACATGAGTGAATAACAGGCAATTTGTCATACTTTTCGTTTTTGGTCAATCTTTTTCTCATCAAAACATAGGCAAAATTGAAGAAAACAAGCTCTCTTGAATGCAATTTCCATTTGAAGTCTCCAGGCCACACTTCCCCATAAGTCCTTTAGAAAGGAATGAATAGAATAATAAAGTCCATATTGTGGTCTCTGTCTAGTTGTCCATCCAAAGCCACATGAAGTCATTGGGGAAGTTGCCTTGTGATTAATTCATGATCCAGTGCTGGCATTATGGGTAAGAGTGCTACACCTGCCCTGGGGTGGGTAAACACCATACAATATAAGGCGGGGAGAGAGGTTTGCTAGCTGCAGCAGCTGCCACTCACACTCCTCCCTGTGCTCTTTGCTGTTTTGAGCCATTGTGAATGGCTGCCCTCTGCCATGTGCCATTCTGCCTTACAGCCATCCATGTATGACCCACAGCTCCACTAACCTAGAGCTAAATAAATTTTTCCTTCCTTAATTTTGGGTGCCAGCTATTCTACTCAGCAATGAGAGAAAAGTGACTGAGTTAGAAATCCTGCTATAGATAGCTGACAAAAGCCCTCAGTTCAGAGAATTAGGTACCATGAAAAATAGAATTTTGAATATTGTTGCATATACATTTCACTTGCACTTCATTATTAGTATATTTTGCAACACCTTGTATCACATTGTCCATTAGAAACAATGTCTAACACTAAATGGCAGTGTTGCTTTCTATCTAATATATTTGGAACTTGGTGAGAACTTAAGGAGTCTATCTGTTCCTGGAGATCCAAAAAATTGTGGTTCAAATTGTAGGAAGTTTTGTTGAGGTGAAATTGTTTTATTTTCCCAGATCTTCCTTAAATTTATACATAAAATGCAATATTTTTTATATTAGTATGCAATGGTGTTGATAACTGAGAAATGTAACTATAATATATCCTAGTAATTACTAAGGACGTGTTGGACAGAGAAGCACTGCACTCCAAAGGCTGCATCAGAGCCAAAGAATTTCCACATTTGTCATCACTTATAAAATTAACTTCATTTTACTACATTCTCAGGGAAAAGGCTGATCAGCTGATGCTCTGGTCTTGTAATTGTCTTGCTTGATTAATTTGAAACTCAACTAATTTCATTATTATAGGAATCTGCTTCAGGAGAGAGCCATATAAATCATTTAAATCTCAGTTGAATCTTGATATTTAATTACTTCCAATCTTCTGCAGAATTCAGACTTTGAGAACATCTATGCAGGTATTCTTCTCCAAACTGTCAATTTTTCACTAACTTTGGCCTTTCAAATACCAGGCTATATTAGAATGTAGAGTGAGGATTTTATAGTTTTTGTAACTCCCCACTTTGACATACAGCTTTCCATAATTTCTCAAAGGGAAACATTTGTTGCACAAATTAAAATTTTAACTGGTTTTTGTCTGTTCAAGTTTTCAATAATTATCTATAAGGCCGTGTAATTTTGTCTCAGAATCCCTAGAACCTGGAAGGAATCATGAAGAAAAATAACCTGCAGTTATATTATGGAGCTGGCAAGATGGCTCATAGCAGTATGAGTTCCTGATTTTGATCTCCAGCACAAAAAATATTTGATAGTTATAGTATGCATTTCAAGTAATTGCAAGCATATCATTTCATTTTATATGATTTTTCAGTTACTTTCAGGATACACTTTCATTTACATTATGCTACATATCAAATTATGTTGTTTAAATTGATGCATCCATTTCATTGTCCATCACATATTTAATAAGTACTGTGTTCTTCTTCAGTGGCTCTTCAATTCCTCAATTCATGAAGGTCACCTTGGGCACTTGGTTTACATACATTGATAGCTCGGCCTCTTAGCTCAGTTCTGATTTAATAGGGCTGAGGTGGGCCTCAGTAATTGTCATCTTAACAAGTTTCAGTTCATTCAAATGCACCTGTTTTAGAGATTTTCCTCCAGCCACTGAGAATATTAGTCTGAACGTTAGAAATAGAGCAGTAGCAAGGAAAATATGCCTTCTTGGATATTTTGTTCAATTGGCAGGCATAGCCAAAATATAAATAAAAATTAAGCAAGATCTTGGAAATGATGAACACTATGAAGGACCCAAAGTCATGAAACAGAGATAATTAAGAGTGGGGTTGAGAGTAAAATCTGAACTATGCTTGTATGAAGAACATCCACAGGTGAAAGGTAAGAAGCCAGCCTTGGTACATGTTAGTCATATAAAGATCTAGGGTCAATCTTCACTTAACCATGGAGATACATTTCTTGGCAACTCCATCATCATGCAAACATTATAAAGTCTGCAATACTAAGACAGCTACCACATTATTGGGCACTAAAAATGTGTAAGACTACTTTTGTATGTGGGCTCTGTCATTACCAAAATATCACCACTCAGTATGTATGTTTAGACACAGTTTTTATAAGAGACCTTATCTTAAGCCCACCGTGAAGGTTGTATGTGCATGACTGCAAATTGTCTTCAATGTATTTAAAATAAATAAGAATATTTATACATAGAATTTTGTGGGAATCCAATACAATAAGAAAATAAATCAGAACCATTGTAGTTGCTAATGTAATAATGAGTAATATCTTTTCTCTATGCCTATGATATGTATTTATTTATTTATTTATTTTTGGTGGAACCAGAGATTGAACTCAGGCCCTTGGATTTGCCAGGCAAGAGCTTATTCTACTGAGCCATCTCCCTAGCCCCCGCCTATGATATGTAAAATGCCGTGTAGTAGTCACACCAACTACAAAAAAATTCTAATGTCTATCATTTAATGATGATTTTAAATTTATTTAAATTTTCTCCAATCTAGTACCCTATTCACTTCAGGAAAATGTATAGGTTGGAGCCATCCTGATTTCCCTAGATTATTCCTTATTTTACCATTGTCATATTGATGTCTTTAATTTAGTAACAATAAGTAAATGAATTCACAGAAAATTATCTATGTGGAAACTGATATCTAGTTTAAGAAAATTACAATAGCAATGGAATATACTGATTTACAAATGTAAAATAGATAAATTTTCTCTACAAAGATGCTACAAAAGTTAATTCTAGAGAACATTTCATAGTTGATACATTTTCACACTATGAAACTCACAGATCATACTCATAGTGCATTTATATTTCCATGTCCATTCATTTTGGAGAAATCTCGAATATGTCTGTGAGTTTTGATAAACATTTATTATTGACTGTTGGGTAAATACAAAGTCCTTCACAAGGCCTTATGACAAATATAAATACAGATAAGCCACTCCAACTTTGTTGAGAAAGCTCAAGTTCTCGTAGATGAACTACTACCAAGCAACTGTCTTGGTAGCTGAAATGGAGAAAAATTATGTATTAAGATAAAGTCAGGGGCTGGGATGATGGCTCAGTGGAATATGCGCTTCCCTGGTAAGCGCAAGGGCCTGAGTTCTATACCTGGTTCCAAAAAAAAAGAAAGAAAAAAGAAAAGAAAAAAAGATGAAGACAGATTTCTATGAAAATAAAAAAGACAAGTTGTCAATAGATAGCAATGAAGTAAAAGCCAAAATCCAGTTTTAGATGTAGGTACAAAGAGAATTAGAGTTTGATCCAGAGAGAGGAGATAGTCATCTCATTAAGAAACACAAAACTTCACACACAGAGTTTAAAAAGCTGAAAGGAATATGATATGCTCAATGAATACTAAGAATAAGAAATATAATGATAGAAGTACAATTAGCAACCACACTGAACCTGTGTATAGCAGTGAGTACTCGTGGGGTTCATTTAAATGAATATGCAATAGTCACATTTTGTCATTAGCTAGATAACATTTTTCAATGATAAGATTTCAGCCCACAGATATTGCAACGTATGAGTAACATAATGCTGGAAAGAGAGTCAGATTCACTGCAGCTAAATGTGAGAATTTAAATGTGACCCTTAATGTGCTGACCTTTTGGAGCTAATTAATCATTAGCACAACAGGCAGAAGTAGGTTAGCTGGGTGTGCTCCTGAGTGCTATGGAAAATTTCATAACAGCATGACACTTCCTCATGTACTGTGTGTGTTTTTCAACAAATCAACTACCTAAACAATAAGAATTACAATGCCATTCTTTTATGATTAAACACTAGTTCTGTATCTCGCTAATTACTTCTGTATTTGGTCAATTTAACAATAATGTACTGAACTGATGGGTTCAGAATGCAATAGTATTACTGAGTTATAAAAGTTGTTAAGATTGTCACTTAATCATACATGCACTATGTGTGAATTAACACTGAAAAGAAATATTTTATTTACTTTATTTTTTACTTTTAAAATTTATGACAGAGGGGGTCAGGGAGATGGCTCAGTGGAATAAGCGCTTCCCTGGCAAACGCAAGGGCCTGAGTTCAATCCCTGGTTCCACAAAAAATAATAAAAATAATAAATTTACAACAGGGTGTACAGGGTATACATGGTCTCACTACATAGATCAGACTCATAGTGATTTTCCTGTTTTTAGCCTCATAAGTGATGGGATTACAGGCACATGCCACTATACCTAGTTTCAATAACTGTCTCAGTGAGCCCTGGGGGCAGGGCTGGCAGGACCGGGATCAAACTCCAGCTGCTGCATTCTGCTGAAGCAAGTGCTTTAGTCCAATGAGATATCCGGAGAAGAAATATTTTTGATATAAATAAGTTTTTAAATAAAAGTATTCAGTTTGCTTTTAAATCCATTTGTCAGGGCCAGCCAAATAGCTCAGTGGATTAAAGTGCCTGCAATCAGGCACAGGGGGCAAGGGTTAGATCCCTGGGCCTGTCATGCCAGCCCTGCCCCCGGGGCATGCTGAGAAGGCAATTGAAACTGGGCATGGTGGTGTGCACCTGTAATCCCAGCTCTTGGGAGTCTATAAACAGATGGATCACTGCAAGTGCAATCTAGTAGTGAGACTTTGAACAATCTGTAGACTCTTCCCTAAAATCCATAAATAAATAAATAAATAAAATAAATCTACTTGTCAGTGGAGACAGAATAGACTTTTCTTTGAAATTCAAGTATACTTTATTCAGAGTTGAAAAATGTACTGTACTGCATTATTGCAAATCTCACTCGTACAAAAAAAGTAGCCAGTGATAAGGCAATAAAAAGTTGACTTTCAAGCTTGCTATTATAAATTACTGTTCCAGTACTTTGCAAGTTCAGAATTTCAGCATGCGTTTTCTGTCCTACGTTTGCCACAGTACTCAGTTCCTGCAGCTAAGGCAGCCTTTTGGCGGAGGGGTAGAGGAGGCAACAAGCAGGTCCAGGGACTTCGGCCTCCCACTCTGTGCCCACTTACTTCAGGGCATCAGCCTGACTGTACCTGTAATCACAAAACAGTTCCTCGCCAGGCTGGATGGCCCTCTCAGCAAAGATGCCAATCCTGTGCTCACTGTTCACCATCATGACTTTCGTATAGCTGTTCAGGTTTACCGAGTGATTTGCAAAACAAATTTTGTTATCCTGGCAGGTGGCGGCCACCACAAAATCATTATTCAAGTTGAACAGGAAGCTGCACATGTACTTATCATACACCTTAACTCTTCTGTCTGCTTCGTCTTGAGAAATAATCTCTCCACGGTATTCCAAGATGAATTCATTTTTTTGTACAGGATCACTGACAAAAATCCCCCAGCCTGCTATATCCAATGGTGCCAGTAACGGATGCTTTTTGGAGCCCCGCTGGATGCTTCAGTTCTTGCAGGACACTTTTTGCTGTCCCCGTGGTCCTAAGCTCCGCACGTCAGGAAGAGATTCGGGTCACGCTCCTTGGTCGCTAGGTAGCACACCATGCAATGAATGGTGATGCACTGTGTTTTGCAGCGGCATCCGGGAAGACGGTTCTGACACTCTGAACTACATTGACAAACTTTTCACAAAATGGTTTTGCTGTCACACAAGGGCACAGACTGTCACAAGGCTGCTGCAGATGGTCACAAGGTTGGTAGTTGTAAAGATGGTCAGAGGAGGTGGCCTTTGTCAGCTGTATCTTTCTGCACTGAGCAGCCCACAGCCTGTCTCCTCTTCTTGTTTCATGGAGGGGTGTCCTCCTCCTCAGCAGGAGCAGGTGCGATGAAGCTGGCTACCTTGACTCTCGTGTCTGCATGTTTTGGTCCCAGTCAACCTGGCAATGGCACAGAAATTATCATAGTAAGTGCTGGTGAGGACCCGGAACAGGGAGGCTTCTGCTCCGCTCCTCTCCACGTTCTCAGTAGGTTCAATACTCGTATTCATCTTTCTTGTGGTTTGACACCTAGAATTTGCTTTGGAGGAGCTTAAAGTTTCATCCTTACTTTCCTCGTCCTCTTTATCATTGTTCTCTCCCCCAGTTTCAGTCCCTGTCTCTCTGTCACTGTGGGCATCCTTGGACACTAGCACGCTGATGGTGGGGGTCCTGGGCCTACTGCTGTTGCTGGGGAACCAGCCTGCCTGTGGCCCCTAAGGCGCCTGGGCTATAATATATAGCTATATATGTATATATGCAGATTTAAGCTCAGTCTATATTTTCTGCCTTTTCAAAAGTCTCATATTTTCTGCTCTCTCACCATTTTTATCATTTATTCACTGGTATTTATTCATTTATTTAAAAATATTTCCTAAGACAGTTCACTACTTCAAAGTATAGTTATTATCATCTATAATATTTAATAATATTTAATACTAACATTTATATAACTAACCTGCATGATTTTTATTTTTATTTTAAAATAGCATACAAATGCGTGTGTATATAATTGCAAAATAGATCAATAAAATAATATATATGGTATTTTCTTTTTCTTTACTCTTTATCTTTGCAATTTATCATTTCACATATAATTAAGAAAAATATATCACGCATATGTCACAAGTGTATGCACGATCTCTATAAGTATGTTTAATAAATCCACAAACATAAATAGCAGGTTTACTTTACCAAAGTTAACTTATATGTTTTGCATCTTATTTTTGTCATTTAACAAAGTGTCATGAATGCACCCTGGAATTAATATCAAGTTTACTGTATTTGAATGGCTCCATCAAAAAAATACCAAAAATAAAAAAAAAAAAAAACAGCTCCCTGCTGCCCCACACACCCAGGCGGCCCGGCCCCGCAAGGTCTTGCGTGGGGTGCAAGAAGTTTGTGGCTTGGATACTCACACCTACGCTTGGCCTCTCCCTGGGCCACGCCGCCACCATGAACAAGCTGTACACTGGCAACCTCCATGAGTGCGTGACCCCTGCCAGCCTGGAGAAGGTGTTTGCCAAGCACAAGGTCTCCTACAGCGGCCCATTCCTGGCCAAGTCGGGCTACATCTTAGTTGATTGCACAGACAAACACTGGGCCATGAAGACCATCAAAACTTTCATGGGGAAAGTGGAATTACAAGGAAAATGACTAGAGATTGAGATTTGGTTCCCCAAAACCAAGGGAGTCAGCAGATCTAGATCTGAAACATCCACCCCCAGCTGCCATGGGAGGTGCCAGGCAGTCCGCTAGCTCAGTGTGGCAGCATGGGGGAGCTGCGAGCAAGTGATCACAGAGAGCAAGACTGAGGCAGTGAACGTGACCTACTCCAATGGAGAGCAGACTGGGCAAGACATCACAAAGCTGAAGGGCTACCAGCTGGAGAACCACATCCACGAGGTCTCCTACATCCGACCAGGAGATCACACAGGGTCCCGAGATCGGGCACCAGGGCAGCTTCCGCTTGTGGGGTCAGCTCCGCCACAGTTTGCCAATGGCCATGGGGGCCCCGGCCAAGCAGCATCAGGTGGATGTCCCGCTCCTGCTCCTGGTTCCCCGCTCCCCAGTACTTCCCCATCGTCAGCAAGGAGGGCCACCATTCGCAGCATCACCAAGCCGACCGATCCAAGGTCAATGTGCAGGCGCAGTGGAGAAGGTCGTCAACGTGCACTCCACCTTGAGGGAATGCTCCTCCACCTGCAGGATGATCCTGGAGATCATGCACAAGGTGGCCGAGGACACCAAGACGGCCGACGAGGTCCCCCGGAGGATCCTGGCCCATAATAACTTCATGGGGCGTCTCTTCGGCAATGAAGGGCACAACCTGAAGAACATGGAGCAAGACATGGACACAAAGACCACCATCTCCTCACTGCAGGAGCTCATGCTCTATAACCTGAGAGGACCACCACAATGAAGGGAGCCATCGAGAACTGCTGTCAGGCAGAGAAGAATCATGAAGAAAGCCCGTGCAGCCTAGGACAATGACGTGACCGCCATAATCCTGCGTTCACACCTGATCCCTGGCCTCAACCTTACTGCTGTGGGGCACTTCCCGGCTTCATCCAGCGCCGGCCTGCAGCCTCTCAGCAGTGTTGTCATTGGCAAGAGTGGCAAAATGACAAACAAGCTGCAGAACTTGATGGTAGTGGAAGTGGTGATGCCGAGAGAACAGACTCCCAATATGAATGACCAAGTCATTGCAAAGTTCATTGGGCATCTGAGATGTCCTGGCCCAAGTGAAGCAGCAGTACCAGAAGGGACAGAGCATCCAGGCCCAGGCTTGGAGGAAAAAAGAAAGGAAAAAGAAATATATATATACACATAAGACAGTTGGAATAACTTTATTGTTAAGGAATACAACATAGCAATAGAAAAATGGACAGTCTTAGCAGTAATACAAGATTTCACTACACAAAGCAATAGGAATATAACAATGCTTGCTATATTACCTGATGCTGTCTTCAAATTAGTTGTTCAGATTGCCAGAGATAAATGGGTAAGATTCATTTAAGGAAAAAAATCAAAACAAACAATAACAAAGAAGTTATAAGAAATTCAAAAGTGAAAAAAATCAGAGTTAAAAAAAATGTTAACATAAACTGCTCCGTTCAAAAGACCAGCAGAAATCGACAATAGAATTATCAAACTATTCTGCATACATACCTAAATGTATCTTTTTTTCATCTTTCAGCTGTCATTTTCCTCATACCAGTTTTTCCTTCTCATTGAAGTTTCTTTCCTTTTCACAGTATCTGTTGTACTTTTTAGATTCTAACTACTCTTTCAAGTTCTTACACCAGCAAGATAATATGATGTTTGCATATGCAGATCTGATTTATTTCACTTACTAATAGTCTCTAGCTGCATCCTTTTAGATAAAAAAAAAAAAAAACTTGAATTTATCTTTATATAGTTGAATAATACTCCATCGGGTAAAAATGCTGTATCTTTTTTATCCATTCCTCAGTGGATAAGCATTTGGTTTGTCTCCAAGATGTAGCTATGAAAAATTGCTATAAATATGGGTAAACATTTATCACTGTAGTATGGTGATTTCAGTATTTTAAATATATCTAGAAAGGTAATAGCTGGCTTGAATGGGACCTCAAATCGTAGCTTTCTGAAGAATCTCCACTTGTTTCCATAGAGGTTGTACCTGCCTGCACTCCAACCAACAGTGGAGAAAGGTTGCTTTTCTCCTACAGCCTCTCAGCATTTGTTATTAGTTGACTGCCTGATGGTAGTCATTCTATCTGGCATGAAATGGTATCTGAGCTTTACTTTTATTTGTATCTCTTGCATGACCAATGATGTTGAACATTTTTTCATTTATTTGTTTGCCATTTGTATCTTTTCACTTGGGAAGTAAATATTCATCTCCAATGCCTACTTTTAGAATGTTTTTCCTTTTTTCTTTTCTTTTTTTTTTTTTCAGTACTGAGAATTGAACTCAGGACCCTGTGCTTGCCACCCAAGCACTTAATCTACTGAGCAATCTCCCCAACCCTTGTTTTTAGATTGAGTCTTTGAATTTTGGAGGTCTAATTTTCTTTTAATTCTTTTGTATGTTCTAGATAGGAGTCCTTTGTCCGAAGGACAGTCTACTATAACTGTTTCCTATTTCATGCATTTTCTTTTTACTCTGAGGATGATTTCTTTTGACATCTAAAAGCTTTTAAAAAATATGGGATCTCAACTGTTGATTCTTTGAAATGTTTCCCGTGCAGTTTGATTTTTGTTCATGAACTCTTTTGCTACCCCTATGTCCTTAAATTTTCTTCCTACTTTCTCTTTCAGAAGATTTTATGTTTCACTTTTAATATTTAAATATTTGATCCATTTGATTATAGTTTTGTGCATAATGATAAGCTTAGGTATATGTTAAGCCTTTGGCATGTGGAAAACCAGTACTTCCAGCACCACTTATAAAATAGGCTATCTTCCTTCCAATAAAGGTGTTTGGCTCCTTTGTCAAAGATAAGGTGGCCGAGTGTGTTTGTAGTTGTGTCAACATTTTCTAGTCTGTTCCACTGATCTTCAGGTCTGTCTCTATGCCAGCACCATGCTCACTTTGTCACAGTAGTTTTGTAGTATAATTTAAAGTCAGGGATTGTGATGCCTCCAACATTTCCTTTGTTACCCAGGACTGCTTTTGCTATTTTACGTCTCTTCTGATTCCACATGAATTTTAGGCATATTTTTAAAGATCTTTGAGGTATATTAATGGCCTTTTAATTAGGATTGCATTGAATCTGCATAATAATTTTGGGAGTATGGCCATTTTCATACTGTTGGTTTTTCCTATCCAGTA
The DNA here is from genome assembly GCA_004027165.1 of Ctenomys sociabilis. Classification (NCBI taxonomy): domain Eukaryota; kingdom Metazoa; phylum Chordata; class Mammalia; order Rodentia; family Ctenomyidae; genus Ctenomys; species Ctenomys sociabilis. The sequence continues at coordinate 10,570 of PVKA01030749.1, read as the reverse complement.
ACAAGGAATATCTTTCCATTTTCTCACTCTTCACTCTGTTTTTTCAGAGAAATTTAATTTTTACTGTATAAATCTTTTACTTCCTTTTTGAGAACCTAAGTATTTCATTTTGGAAGGCGTTAGTATGCCAGGTGCAGTTTCTATAATTTCTCTCTTGTTACATTCATTGTTTGTGTGTAGAAATGTTATGTATGTTTGAGTGCTGACTTTGTATCTTGCTACATTATTGAATTTGGTTATTAAATCTACAAGTCTCTTGCAGAGTTTTTTGGGCCTTCTATGTACAGTATCATGTCATCTACAGATAACGATAATTTCACTTCTTCCTTTCCAGTTGTTTTTGCTTTAATTTCTTTCTCTTATCTTTGCTCTAGCTGATGTTTCCCAAACTATATTGAACAGGAGTGATGACAGTGCGTATTGTGTTTCTGATTTTAGAATAAAGGCTTTGAAATTTTGTCCATTATGTATGATGTTGTTTGTTGGTTTGTTACAGATGGCTTTTCTCACGTTGTGATTTAGACCACCTATTTTGATTTTTTGTAGTGTTTTTATCATGAATGAATGTTGGACTTTGTTAAAAGCTTTTTCTACTTTCTATTTTTGCATGTAGCTTTTGTTTTTGGCTCTGTTGATGTGGAATACTTCATTTGTGATGTTGCCTCCCTTTCCTTTTTATTCCATTCAGGGCATAAGCCTGTTTGGTGGTGACATACATATCGTGGGTGGGGCTTCAATTACCCACGCACAGATCTGTGCTAAACCAATTTACATATTGCATATCCTTTGGTACTAGGGTCAAACTCAGGACCTTGCACTTGCCAGGTAGACGCTAATGCCACTGAGCTATATCCTTAGTTATATTACGTATGCTTAATTTATCATCATGTACCCAAGTTTCATCACCAGCTCTGTCTGTAAGAATATAAGGCTTTGGGGGGGGGGAGTCAATCTAGATACAAAGCATAAAATATAATGACTGAAAAATAATGAAATCAAGATGTTTCTTTCATTTATTATATAACAAGAAATGGTTGCATGTTTATGTGATAAAAAGGAACAATCTACTAAGAGGAAAAATTAAGGATACAGACTGATGAAAGAAATTATTGCAGAAGCAATGTTCCAATATAACTAAAATAACAACAAGAGCCACAACAAAATATTACTTGACAGTTAGCAACTAAGAACAGGTAAGTCACTAGATTTTAAAATAAATGGAAATAAAATCCCTGCAACATTAATACTTTTCAAAGATAAGGTCACTGAACCACTCTGTTTTGAATGTGTACCCTAAAATGCCATGTGTTGGGAATATAAACCTGGATTTCACATTTGTATACAGGGTTTCGGGGAGGTAATTATATTTGGGGAGCCATGGCCCCAATGATAGGAAGAGTGACTATAAAATAAAGGAATAGCAGACTTGAGCTGAAGCGCTTCCTGCGTGTTGTCTTGCAGTGTGATGTCGTGGCTGGCATAGCAAGTGGTCCTCCTCAGATCTCCAACTTTCCAGCTTCCAGAATGGTCACAAACAAATTTCTTTTGTTTATGCTGTGACACAGTAACAGAAAATGAACTAAGGCAGTGATCATGGCAGCAAGACCGATACACTTACCATTTTTTATAATGTTTATGTCTAGACAAACACATGCTGCAGACACAAACATTTCTCCCTCTGGCTAGCAGGAGTGACTCATACTCTTTGCCAGGGAATCTAGTCCTGCTGACCTTCCCCTGCCTTCTAAAGAGGGATTATTATACAGCATTATGAGTCACCTTGTGTTGCTCATAGCATCTAATCGCAGCCAGACTCACAGTACAAACCCAGAGGAGATATTCTGCAAGGCTTGGACACACTTCTCCTTTCAACACACAATAATTCTGATATATGTTCTCAGTTACCACAAAGAGTCAGGAAACCTAAGTTTCCTGCAGGTGTGTCCCTGCAATTTTTGGTTGATTGTCATTGACAGCCCATGACTCCTTACAGTGAACTGACCACCTTAGCGAAGGGCACGAAGGAAGGTACTAAGGGTACTTGATACATGGGTAAATGTGGGTTCAGGTAAATTTTCTTTTACATAGGTTTATTTGCTTACAGGAAGGATCTAGAGTTGTGAAAAGTGGAAAAAGAGTTGTAAAATAAGCACCTTAGTAAGGGAAATAACAACATAGCTAAAATATATGAATTTTAGCATGAGTGATCTACTTGTCAGAGACTTCATGCTGACTCCAGGGAGCATGGTGGTGCATTTTAAGCTCATCCATAGGATTCAGACACAGGCAGTTAAAGAGCTGGGTTGAACCATGGTTATGGTTTGTCCAACAAAGTTCAAAAAATACAAGGCATGTACAGATATAAGTCAGAAAGTAAATAAAATGACTAACCAGTTAAATACAACACAGAAAACAAAACAAAAAGAATAACAGAGCTGCGGAATATTAAAATTGAAAGGACATGTCTGATACGTTATTGTTTGAAAATTTTAATTGACAATACTTATATATTTCATAGGGCATAATTTATAACATTTGATATACTCTTACCAAGCTATTTAACGTTCTTACCACACAACATTTTTATGTGATAAAAACATTTAATATCCACTGTTCCAACAATGCTCAAAAACATGATTCATTATTGTTAATTATGTTCCAAATACTATGCAATACAACACAAAAACATTCCTCCTGTGCAACAGAAAGGTTTTTTCTTTCCTTTTTAACCTTTTGAATTTCTACATTTTTGTTACCATTTTTATTTGCTTTTTTCTTTAAACCAATCTTGCACATTTCTATCTGGTGACCTGAACAACTAATTTAACAATAATATCATGCAATGCAATAACCGTTGTTAAATTGCTATTGCTTTGGGGAAATTTTTCATTATTTCTAATACTATTTTTTATGATTTAAAAAAATAAAAAAGGAAGTTGAAACAATACTCATAATCGAAATGCTCATCAAAAAAGTAGATGAAAATGTGGACGATATATCCCCATTGAAATATTAATTAACCCTAAATTTATAGTGAAAATTATGTCACTTGTGCAGTATGAATGAAACTGAAAGCTGTCATGCTGCACAAAATAAACCAGGGACAGAAAGAGAAATGCTGTACAATAGGGCTAAAGTATGGAAACTTACGTGGTGAATAGACAGTGAGAGAGGGAGAAATGGTCCTGACTATGGCAGCAATAGGGTGGGTGGGGATGTGTTGATTAAAGAGGAAAGTCAATATTTTGTGAGTTCATGTTTCATCAAATATATTCTACTCAAAGGCTGAGGAGATAGCTCAGTAGAATAAGTACTTGCTTAGCAAGTGCAGGGTCCTGAGTTCAACCCCCAGTACTGAAAAAGAATTCTGGTTAGTATAATTGAGGGAATATTTGTAAAATGTGATGGTTTACATTGGATGGTCAAATTAGGAAAGCTTGCCAATCACACTAATGAGTGGCAATGGAAAGGTAGAAGAGAAGAATGTTGACTGAGGGATCAATCTGTTGCTTCAGTTTTGTTTAGCAAGATATTTTTATTCTACCAACTTGCTAGCTTTATAAAATAAACATAGATTTCTCAGATTTTTCTATTACCTGTACAACTTAAAATCTGGAGGTTTTTAGACATATAAAGTTCAAGTAGGAATCTATTTGGCCCTGTAGTTGTATATACTGCGTAACCTCTAATAATATTTTATATTTACAATGATAATGGACTTATCTAAGATTTTTAAATTTGACTAATTTTAGAAGTTTGCATTTTTCAGGAATGTGTGATAGAGATGACTAGTCACTTCCCATAGGATGCTATTTATAACTTTGATATTTTTGCTTTTTGTTGTTTGTTCTGTATATGCTTTTATAAGCTTTGTATTTGCAATTCATTTTATCTTAAATATTTTAAGTGAAAAATATTTTAAGCGAAAAATTGCTTTAATTTTTCATAATGATAAAGACTATTTTTCAAAACTAACAACCACAGAAAAGATTCTAGAAAAAAAATATAGGTTACATCGTGTGGGATGGGATTTTAGAATTTCTTGTACTTTTGAGTTAGCTTTATCGCCTCCCCATGTTCTGCAGACAACCATACCAAAGTAGCAGTATATTTAAAACATGTTTCCCTCATTGTCCTAGTTTTTGTGTACCACCTTTTGGAAATTTTTGAGACTTTATATACAGAAAAAATTACTTTGGATCCAAAGACAGCTTTCCTAGAAGAGTTACTAAGTTGGTATCTATGTACATTTCAATCAGCTTATCTAAATGCCCATACATTGCTTTAAGAAAAGGTATGAGTGCCTTTGGCTTTTCAGATCACATAATTCTACAAGCCTGAGTAATGATTCCATTTCAAATGTATCTAAATTATACTAGTGCATATGGTGCAGCCCTATAATTGCAGAGCTCTAAGAACTTGAGGCAGGCGAATGCCAAGTTTGAATTCATTCTCGGCAATTTAGCAAAACTCTGTTTCAAAATATAAAAAACAAGAAAGAAAAATGAGCTGAAGATGTAGCTCGATGCAAAGCCCTTGGGCCCAACCCTGCCCAAATGTAAATGTAAATATAAATGTGTAAATTCTGTCACTGTATATTTATTACAATGAATTTGAAAAGCAGATATCATTTTAGGGTTCTGGTTTTAATTATTTTAGATAAAATTCAGAAGTGGGAGCCATTGTAGTATATGTTGCCTATATTTTATTTGAGAAATTTTCATATTGTTTTCCATTAAAAATACATCACGTTACTTTCTCACAAGGAGGAGACAGAAGATTCTCAATATATTCAATTAATTGCCAATGTTTAATATTTTTGGTATTACATAGCTTTAGGTAATAGCCATTCTAACTACCATGAGATGATGTCTATTTGTGATTCTGATCTGCATCTCTCTGAGGATGAGGCATATTGAATATCACTTCATACATCTTTGGGACTTTTGCATATTTTCTTCAGAGAAATGCTTATAACTAATTTGTTCATTTCCATTGACAAATGAAAGGATCTATAAAATGTATTATGCATGTATCTATCTATCATCTAGTAGTTGACTACTATTAAGCCTAAGAAAAAATGGAAGCCCTGATATTTGCAAGACTGCGATTGATCCTGGCAGATATTGTGATAAATGAAATCGACCCATCCAGGAGGATAAAACCTGCACTTTGACTTTTATGAAGACCTTGTTGTGGCTTGCCATGCCCTCCCCAATATTCATATGTTGGAACACAATCCCCAAAGCAAGTGTGACGGTGTCAGGCATTTGCATAGCAAGGTCGCAGAAAGCTTTGGGTGTCCTTCATGGATCAATACCACCATGGTGGCAGTAACTTAATTATCATGAAGTGGAATCCTGATGAATAGTATGAATTTATGCTCTTTGTGTCACTTTAGCTCTTGCATGTATTTTTCTAGCATTTACTGTGGGTAAGGCAGCAAGAAGGCTTGTCACATGTGGACTCTCAGATTCCATAAATGTAAGATAAAGCAGATCTCTGTTTCATGTAAATTATACAGTCCAAGTATTGTGTTATTACAGAAAAAAAGGGAATAAGATATTACCTAAAATAGTCAAACTCATAAAAGTAAAGAATAAAATTAATGACCAGAGCTGGGGCAAGGGAACTGGGAAGTTGTTCAGTTGGTATAAATTTACAGACATATATGATAAAACAGTCCTAAAAATCTGCTTTACACCACACGGTCAATGGCACCAGCAACGTATTATGCAGTTTGCAGTTGTTAAGAAGGTAGACATCCTGTTAAGTGATCTTATTGCATGAAAGAAAAAATATATAGCAGGAAATACACAGAATACAAGAAAAATTCCAAGTGTGCTAGATCTGTTTACTGAGTTGATTACTGTGGCAGTTTCACATGTATATTTGTGTGTACAACAGTGCCAAACTGTAAAATAAATGCAATGTTGGTATGCAGTTCAGTTATACTTCGATGCAGCTGTTTTTCAAGTATTTGAATTCTGAAAACACCAGTGTTTCTATCATAATTTAGAGAAACACGAGAGCCATACCTATTCTGTATCTTTCAGTTATTTGCTCATAGAAATCCAGTGTTTCAAGGATGGAGTTTAAAACTATCATTCAAGAAAAAACATGTCTGGCAGGCCAGTCTCACTTGGCCTTATGTATACTGGTTCCCCATAAGCACAAACAACTACCTTAAGGAATGACAATGCCCTGCAGGCTGGGCTCCAAATCTAGACTGGGGTTGTCAATCATGTCTGACAGCAGGCTAGAATAGGACTGTTCTTACATGAATATCTCCCCTCTTACAGCTAATTTTTGCATAAAGTAGTTATTTTACTTTCTTTCTGATTTCTCCCCATGCTCCTTGGGAATAACATACACTAGCAGTGTGGAGAGTACATTTTCTCTTGTTCTCTTTCATTATTGAAAGCATTTTTAAGTCAGTTGTGTGAAAAATAGGTAAACATCAACATTTCTGATGTCTGTGAATTTGACAGGCAACAAAGGCCAATTATGGTTGCTTGGCAGTGAGGCCTTTAGTGTATGAAAGTTCAGAAAGCAGCTGTTTGGAAATTATTACATTCATTATTAACCAAACATTATATGAGGAAAAGTGCTCAATCTTTTGAAAAAATTATTACTGCTTTTCTTCCTGTTTAAAAACTTTAAAAGACAGTAAATAATTATAGGTAAAATTCACTTTTGGATATTTAATTAATGCTGAACATGTAGAAGGTGTTGTGCAGTTGCCAGCATCTACCTATGCATATTCATGCAAAATAAGGGTCAACGATCAATTACGTTATCTTTCCAAAGTATGGAATGTTATTAAAAGTGTTTCAATAATGTTCATTCCCCATATGATAAAAACATGATGCTGAGAAGCCACATACAGGTAGGTAAGACCATTGATAAAGAACAGAGAGATCTAGCTTTCCAATTAAAATTTCTTCAACATTTTTATAATTACTGCATGTGATCTTGAGCCGGAAGCATACAGAAATTATTCTTTGTCTCCCAGAAAAAATCAAATCAAATAAAAAATCTGATAAATATCATATCTTGTTTGTGCGAATGAGCACTATTGAATTCAATCTAAGAAGAATATTAAACATCATCTGTCAAGAGGAAAATAACAGCTGGGTGTGCTGGCCTGCAGTCCCTGGGAACTGAGGCTGGAGGGCCATGCATTCAGGCCTAGACTGGAAAACTTAAAACTGTGTCTCAAAATAAAATTAATTAATTAACTAATTAAAAATTCTGAATATATAGCTTAATGTGAAGAGCCTGTGTTTAATAGCCCATACTGCAAAACATAATAATTTCAAATATTAAAATGACCTAAAAATAATTTTGCATCTATTTTAAAAATAATTATTAATTAATAAACACAATAATGCTTTTTATCTTTAAAAGAACTCATATATACAAGAGTGACCATTTATATTTTTCAGTCATATAGTAAGCAGTTCTTTTTCCAATGTAAAATTACGGTATAATTGTTTCTTAAATTATTATTTATTATTATATAATATTATTATATACACCCTCAGATGTTCCACAACAATAGTAGCAGGTAAGCATATCTTTCTAAAGTGTTCTGTGGGAATTAATTAATTTTATTTTGATATCTTTACTTAACATATGCACTGATTAAGTCACTGTTGGCCTCACACCTCTGTCCCTCCCTTGTCACTTAACACAGCACAGATCATACATTCTTTTTCCACTGCTGTAACAAAATATCTGAACCTAAGTGCTTTCTAAAGAAAGGTTTAAGGTTCCACATTCAAAGGAGGTGTTTTAAGCCTAGAAAGTTTGGCCCTGTCTCCGGGACCCCACAGGACAGATTGGTCCGTGGAGAATGGTACTGTGAGGAGAACATGTTTGTGAGAGGAAGTTCACACAAGGAGATAGGAATCTGAAAGAAAGGAGGAACCACCCTGCTTTTTTATAAAAACTCTCATCAAGAAAGCAAATGATGACAAATGCTGGCAGGTTGAAGAAAGTGTGCTCCCACATTGTTGGTGGGAATGTAAAGCAGCACAACCATTAGGAAAAGCAACACAGGTATTTCCCACAAAATTCTAACGAGACATTCCATCTGAGCCAGCTAGTCCTCTTTTGGGTATGTTGGCTGAACACCTAAAGGTATCCTGTAGAGTGACAGATGGATACTGGTGTCTACAGTAGCACCATTAATAGGGTCTAGTGCCTAGAAGCAGATTATACAGACACCATTAGATACATGAGGAAAGAACGTGTGGTGTCTATTTACAGTGGAATCCTACATGGCCATGAAGAAAGAAATTTGAAACATTTTTAGGAAATAGAGTCACCTGAAAAACATATTGTTAACTGAAGAAGGTCATGTGCCCAACCTTAAATGCTGTACAGTTTCACATATATGAGTAATGCAAAGTGCAAGTAAAGGGCAAAGTAAAAGTCTGATTAGAGGAATCAGGGAGACAGATATTCTGTAAATGAGAAAGTGTCCAGGACTGGCGGTAGGGAAATGGGACTTAGAAATATTTTAGATGCATTATGCACACATACAAAATTCCTACAGTGAATGTGATCATGACATGTTGCAAACATTAAATAAAAAAGACAGCAAGAATAGAGAAAATAGGGAAAAGGGATGCAGTGATGGAGAGATGGAGAGGGAAGTGGGAATGTGTGAAGTATAAGTGCTGACTCCCTAAGAGGAATGTAAATTTCATAGACTGCAAACTCATAATAATAAATTTGTAAGAAAAAAATGTCCCTCTGTAAAAAATGAACTAAAGATTCAAGAGAGCTAACTCAGGACCAGCCAAATAGCTCAGTGGATGAAATGCCTTCAAGCAGGCCCAGGGACCAGAGGTTCCATCCCTGGGCCTACTGTGCCAGCCTCACCCCCAGGGTGTGCTGAGATGGCAATTGAGACTGGGAGTGGTGGCATACACCTGTAATCCCAGCTTTTGGGAGGCTGTAGACAGGCAGATCACTATGAATCCAACCTGGTAGTGAGACCCTGAATACTCTGTGGACCCTACCCTAAAAATACAACAACAACAAAAAAGAACTAACTCAGCTCCTTCTGAGGGCAGTATCTTCCATGACTGCATCAAGACAAACTGCATGCATTCTTCACTCATGCAATGGTTGTATTAGCTATGCTTTTCCTTGATGTGCTCATTTTATTCTCATAGATAAGTGTGTAATAATTCACTTTCTGCATTTATCTCAGTACCATCAGTCACTCTTCAACTGTTTCCTGTTCTTGTCTTCTAGGATTAATAATTCAGTAAACATTCTTCCATATTTGTCTTTGGAATTCACATTTTCTTTATTCAAATGGTGTAGCTGCTTGTGAGTTGAATTACTCTACATAATGCTTTCAAAATTTACTAGTTTCATATGTACATTAGAGAAGGCATTGACATTTTAAAAGTTACTAGTGATTTGCAAAATTTATATATATATCCCAAACAGGAGTTTTAATACTTATTTAAATTTTTGATAGATATTAGTTAATTTGGCTTTTAACTTGTATATCACTTATAAGAATCCTTGGGCACATCCATATATGTTGAATAAGCTCTTTGTTTCGTAGAATTGATTCATTGATTGTGTTCATTGTTCTAAATTACTGTACAATGTGTTTCTTTTCCTACAGTCCATATTTGAGTTCTTCTACTTAGTTTTAACATTTGTAATAAGCATTGTTCATGATTCATCTTTCATAGTTATGGTTAAACATGTAAAAACAATCATTGCTGTAACTTATACTCATAACATCATTTTAGAATTTTAAAAAGAAAAGCGTTGGGCCTGGGACATAGCTCAGTAGAATAAGCACTTTCCTGGAAAGTGTAAGGTCCTGAGTTCAATACCCAGTACCAGAAATAAAAAGGTATCCTTCAACTTATAAATGCCAACTTCTAGATTTCCATGCAAGTTTTATTTTCACTTTTTGTTAACTACTTCTTTAACTCCAGTGTGTCTTTCTATATTCCATTTTAATTCCTTTCTAAAGTGACTAGATTATCTTTAAGCCAAAGTTCTATTTACGAGATTTTCTCATTCTCCAGAGACTAGAGTAGCTTCACATGCTACCTGAAAAACTGACTTGTTGTTACTCTTTAAAATGTTTGGAACCTAAAATAGCAAGCATAAATTTAAGGTAATTTTATTTAATTCTAGCACAGCTTGTTGGAATTCAAATGGAAATTATAATAACTTTGTTTGGTAAGACACCTACAATATTTAAATGGTAATGAAATACCCATCTCTGACATAACTAAACAAAAAAAGAGGATACAAATGAAAGACCATTTTGTATTTGTATATACAAAATAGGATAGATATTCAGATAGTTTCTCTTAATTCAATGAGAAGAAAGATTTGTACTAATAGTGTTTGGACAGGATATCACGTCTGCATCTTATACTATGAATAACCAATATGAAGGCAATAATATGCAATGTATTAATTATGAAACTGTCCTATTAATCAGTTTTGAAAGTGTGTCATTGCTATTTGTTTCTCAATAAAATTAATAACAAAAAATTGGATGAACTAGATTAAAATA
>PVKA01030748.1:0-26976 GCA_004027165.1 Ctenomys sociabilis | reverse complement strand
TGTGGTACCAGGGATTGAACTCAGGATCCTGTACTTGCCAGGCAAGCGCTTATTCTTACTGAGCTGTCTCCCTGGCCCCTAAGTCTTTGTTTTTGATGGATGAGTTTTATTCTATCAAATACTGCAGCTTTTGCCTGATCTTTCTCTTATTTTTGATTAAATTTATGTTGTTTCTAATTTCTTCTTATAAATAACCTATGATAGACTTTGTTAAGCATGAATTTTTTTCTATATTAGGATTAATTGTTACAGAACTATAAGACACAATTATTAGTAAAAAGGTTATGAAATATTAGCCCTTAATAAACACCATAGAAGTGCCATTTTGATTTCTTTTTTTGTGACTTCATTTCATAAAGGAAGTTGTTGTCCCAACGGAGGTTAATCTTTATTTTATTATGAAATTGGGCTCACCCCTGACAGAATGAAGAAGCTACATGTTAATTCCTGTACTAACTTACAGCAACAGGGTTTTTCCCAGTCCCTCACTGAATTTTTGCATATGGTGAAGTGCATTTTTTGAGCCACACCCTACTGCTGTTACCTAATGGTGGATGATGCCAGGTCACTTTCTTTTAAATGTACACAGACTTTCATAAGCAATTCAAAAGACAAGTGAAGGTTTGCTTTGGTACAAACTGAGTTTTGACCTGTTGCTTACTTAACAGATTGTTTTGTTTGATATGATAAGTGATTATGTCATATTGTATGTTGTTCCTCTATTGTTACTAATGGTCTCTTTTGAAGTTTCTTGCGTAAAAATAATTAAATTCCAAAAGGTGAGCATTTCAGAGGTGGAAGAAACTTTAAAACTCTTAATCTGAAATCCTTTAGTTGTATAGATGAGTGAACTCGTGCTCATACGGGTTAAGTGTTTTGTCCAAAGTCACCTGTGTAAGAGAGTCTGGACAGTTAGTATAAATATGCAGTACTTCTGCATAATTCTATGAGAAGCAAGATTAGCACTAACAGAAGTTGGACAAGATATTATGTTGGCTTCTAGTACTATGGACAACCACTAGGAAGATAACAAGGTAGAAAGTAATAACTATTGAAATTGTGCTATAATTCAGCTTTAAAAAATAAGTATACAGCTACATTTTCTTAATTCATTGATTAGAGACATCTGCTCTAATAGTGTCTGTAAGTAGAATATCATGTATGCACCTTGTGCAACAACAAACCATTACAAAAACAATTTGCAATGTATTAATTATTGAATCTGTCCTGTTAAATTGATTTGAAACTGTCTCATTGCTATTTGTTCTTCAATAAAAAAAGAGTCTGTGACTAGAACTTAGCTCTTTTACTGTGAAGTGCTTTTCCAATACAGTTTTTTTTAAAACATACTAACAAATAAAAAATGTTGCACAAACTCATTTATGATTAATTCATGTGACTCCTTATTTCAATTGCTTAATGCCTGCTTGCCATGTATGGTAAGCACATTGCTGTAATCCTAGCTGCTTAGGAGGCTGCTATTGAAGGATGGCAAGTTCAAGGCCAGCCTGGGCAACTCAGGAAGAGCCTGTTTCAAGATAAAGACAATAAAAAGGGCTGGTGATGTAACTCATTGGTAGAACACTTGCCTATTTTCCTACCATGTACAAGTCCCCATATCAATGCCAAGAACTAAAAAATGGTCCTGCTTTATAGTTATGTCAATAGCTTATCAGTGTGGAAGTAGATGCTTTCTTGGACAAGTTGACCAGCAATTCAAGTTTTGGTATTGAACATTACTTGCTTCTTGCACATTTGGTGTCATACATAGATTTTGATTCAGCATTACAGAGTTTTGATGCTTGATGTTTTCTAGAAAATGAAATCTCAAACTGCAGTCTGGTCCTTGCCAAGAGATTAATTTGAGTCTTCCAAGAGATTAATTTGAGTTATGAGACAGGCTTATAGAAAGGCTATCTAACTTCTTAACTTCTGTAAAAGTTAAAAAATATTATTTCCAAACCTTTTTACAGAAAATCCTTCATTGAATTATGATATTATATAATTCCTTAAGCTTATATAGACGTTATCCTAAGAAACATCTATGTAAATAGGATTTGCCTTTCTCAAAACCCTACGTGAAAACTTCATTGTTTTAGTTTTCTAACATAAACATTGAATGAGAATAGGCTAGTAAAATGTTTCTGCTAACAAATTTATTATTTTAAAAAACTAAGTCAATAAGAACAATAAGTTAACCACATTTTGAAGTTTACAGAATGCTCTCATATTACCTCATTTGATGTAAGAATCCTGCAATATTCTTAGATTAGATAAAATTATACTCATTTTATAGATGTGGGATCAGGCATAGAGCTATTTAGCAATGAGGTAGTGAGATAGTTTGTGTAATAATTAGCATTCTTTTTGTTACACCCTGATGCTCCCTAAAATAAATTTATTTTCCCCTTTTGTCTTTGCCTTATCAACTAAACTCACTTTTAATTTGCATGAAATATCCCCTGTCTTCAACATCATTCCCTATGCTGCAACTGCTAACTTAGTTTTTGCTTTGTGTATAATTTAAATATTTCTTTTTTTTTTTAGCAATTTCTTAATTTTAATTAAAATACCTTTTCCTATACATCAAGTATAAACCAAACCAGAAACATCCCCCAAAACTCATAAAAGGCGAAGTAATCTTGAATTATGAAAATTGTAGAGCTGATTGCCAAATAAAAAGAGAATTTATTGCTAGAATGTTTTGGCTCCACTAAAAATAAATGTAGCTGAACTTGAAACAAAATTTGCATTTTATTTAGATTGAAATAAACTAAAAAATTTTCTTCACCAAAAATAACAGCAATGTATTCTGTATTATTTCTAAATAAACCACAAAACATTTATTTTGTAGGTTTTCCAGGTTTTGTTTATAAATCAAGATGAGGCAGTAGATAAAGCCATGGAAAAAGATGGAAGAAAACAGACAGTTCAGTTGTCTGTATGATGGCCTCTGATTCTATATGGACCATGAAGCAGAAGTGTTTAACATTTACCTGCTAAGAAGCTTAAGAAGATGTAGGCTCAACAAAGGAGTGTAAACAGCAACAACTAGATGTGGAGTACAGTGGCAAGCTTTTTCATTCAAACTTTACTATAACCTCTTCTTTTAAATTCATTTAATAAAAACAAAATCTACACTGAAATCTGGTGAGCTCACAAACTTTTCTCTAGTAATTCCCTTAAGTGTCTATTACAGATTTTTAATAGCACACTTAAAACTACTAATCACAGATCAATGATGGGGTTCACTGCAACATTTTATGAAATGCACTTCTTTCTCCCACATCACCTCAAAATTCATTTTATTTTAAATATTTCTTAGACATTTATGACTGCCTTAAATTCTTTAGGAAGGACATAGGTCGTAAATACTGAGATAGTAAGCTGTATTAACAATATTTTTTTTACTCTTAATAGTTCATCTAACTCACCTACTTAAGGAAATATGTGGACATATTTCTGGGTGCTCTTTATGTAATTATCAATATGTAAATATTGGCCATCTATGTATGCATGTATATGTGTGTACACTTGCACTTCTTGTTCTATCTGTGCCCTCTCCTAAGGTTGGACTTAATCCTCCTGGAGATATTTAACATAGAAAGAACAGTGTCACCAGAGGACTGCTTAGTCTGCCATAATTTCATATTAAAAGAATGAGTTTTTGTCATTTCTAAGATTTCTCTCAAACAGTGTAACAGTAAATTAATCATGTAATGTGTAACTTCATGAATTATTACCTACTTGATTGTTACCAGTCAGTAGGAGGGAAGAAGGGTATATCCCGTACCTAAAAACTCATTCAAATATGCAGTCCAAGTTAACTGTTAAAAATTAATCAACTAAAATGGGCGTGGTGGCGCATGCCTGTAATCCCAGCACTCAGGAGGCAGAGGCAGGAGGATTGTTGGTGAGTTCGAGACCAGCCTGAGCTACAAAGTGAGCTTAGGCCAGCCTGAACTGCAGTGAGACCCTGTCTCAAAAAGACAAAAAAAAAAAAAAAAATCAACTAAAGTTTAAGAGAACTAAAATTCTTTTTTTTTTTTTTTTTCAGTACCAGGGATTGAACTCAGGACCTTGCACGTGCCAGACAGGAACTTATTCTACTGAGCTATCTCCCTGGCCCAAGAACTCGATTTTTTCCCCTCAGTTTTTGTCATTAGCACAAATACTTCCTCAAATCTTTCCTAGAGCCAGCTAGAACTCGAGAAGTAATTTCTTTAAAATTTTTTTATTCTGGTTAACTATACCTAAGACGTCTTACTGTTTCACTTTGCTATTGTTTTTTTAGAACATGATCTACAGGGTCTCACTACATAGATTGGACTTGAAATGATCCACCCCTGTTCAGCCTCCCAAGAGCTAGGATTACAGGCACATGCCACCATGCCTAGTCTGTCAGTGTCTCAGCATACCCTGGGGGCAGGGCTGGCATGTCATGCCAGGGACTGAACACCAGCTGCTGTGTCTGGTTAAGCAGGTGCTTTTAATCCACTGAGCTATTTGGCCAGCCCTGTTTCACTGTTTTTGAGTATACAAAACAATTAGGTACATTTCATATCATAGTATAACAATTGTTGCTACTAATTTCCAGAATTTTTTAATCACCCCAAACTGAAACTGTATCCATTTAATAACATATTCCTATTTCCCCCAGTCCTTGATAACTATCATTCTACTTTTTATCTCTAAGAAAAAAGGTGTGAATAAATGTTTCTTCCAAGATACACAAATGGCCAGTAAGTACATGAAAACAAATACTTCATACAAAGTGGAATTGTGTAATATTTGTCCTTTTGGATCTGGCTTAGACATACCATAATGTCTTCAAGGTTCATCCATAGTATAGCAGGTATTAAAACTTCATTTTGTTTTTAGGGCTGAATAATATTTAATATTCTGAACATAAGTGTATAAGCATAATCTCTGAACATGAATATACAAATATATCTGTTCAAGTTATTGCTTTCGATTATTTTTGACATATACCAGATGTAGATACCATTGGATCGTGTAGCAGAATGATGTTCAGCTCTTTGAGGATTAACACATTCCCATTGTCTTGAATCACTGTGGTACATGTATGACTGTCCCACATCAGGCAGCTTTAACTACCAGATGAGACTGTTTCATATACCCAAGGGTCACACATGTACCCACCAGTGGTTCAGAGCTCTCTGGCATAAAAACATAGGAATTACAGCCCCATTATGAATATAGTAAAGATGCTGCACTATTTTACATTCCTTCCAGCAATGTAAAAAAATTCAGTTTCTCTAATCTTTGCCAAAACTTTAGTTTTCCATTTTTTGACCATGGACATCTTAGCATGTGTGAAGTAGCATGTGCTTGTGGTATTGATTTGCGTTTTCTTTATTGTTAGTGCTGCTGAGTATCATTTTATGTGATTGTAGGCTATTGGCATATCTTGGAAGGAATTTCTATCCAAGTCTTGTCTTTAAAAAAATTCTTGTTATTGTTAAGTTGTAGACGTTCTTTATATATTTTTGGCTCATAATTATTTAGTGGATACATGATTTGAAGATTTTCCCCCTATTATGTTGGTTACTTTTTTTACTTTGTTGATAGTGTCTGGTGGACAATATTTTAATCTTAATAAAATCTAATTTATCTTTGTGCATATGTATGTGTCGGTTTTTGTGTGTGGTGATGTTGTTTTTCCAGTGCTAGGGACCAAAATATTTAGTATTTCTTGTTGTTACTAGTGCTTTTTGGATGTTGTCTACAAGATCAGTATCAAATCCAATATTATGATACATATCCTCCATGTTCTAATAGGTTTATGGTTTCAGAGTTACATGTAAGTCTTTGCTAATGTGTATCTTTTGCTTTGGGAGTTTAATTATTTACTTTTAAGAATCTATTGCCATTTTTGTCACCTATCTTCGACTTTTGGGCCCCTTGTTTGTTCTCTTGCTGCCTCTATGTTTCACTTTCTCCTTTTTTTCTTTCACTCCCTTTTTGCTATCTTGCCTAGGATGCCTAGGCTGACCTTAAACCTGTGACTTTTCTGAATGAACACACCTCGTAGCTGGCACTACAAGTGTGCATTGCTGTTGACTGAGCTTTACAGAATGTCAGAAAAGTACTTAGTAAATTTTTATATATATGCATGTATATATTCACACTCAAATACACAGATTGTTTTATAGGATTTTTTTGTTTTCAGGTTTTAGATAATCAGAAACATAAGAGGCTCAGACTGATGTGGTAACACACACCTGTAACAGTAGTATACACCTCTGACACCAGCACTTGGGAGGCTGAGACTGGAGGACTGTGTGAGTTTAAGGCCAGCCTAAGCTACAAAGTGAGTTCAGTACCATTCTAAATGCAAATGCAAATTAAAACATCAATTATAAACCATTTCATAGATACTAAGAATGACAAAAATTGGAATGTTATTAGGATTTATAGCAAGGTGTAGAACAATGCAAATGGTAATATTTATTTGGTGACAATGTATTAGAAAATGTATGTTGGAAATTTATTAAAATGAAAGAGTGTATTGCCTTGAGGAGAAATTCTACTATTAAGTATATACCCTAAGGATATGTAGCAGCATTGTTTGTAATACTGTGGAAAAAGCTACAATTATCTTAAAAGTTCCTAAACAGTAAATAATGCTATAAATATACTAGATGAATAAATCATCATATTTAATCAGTGGAATACTATAAGCAGTGAAAATGAATACACTTGAACTTTTACACATGAGCACAGATATGTTCAAAAGCATATAGTGAAAAAAGCAAGAAACAAGAAAAAATGAAATTTCTATTCACACTTTAGAAAAAAGTAAAACTAAACAACATATATATTCATGTAGCCTTATATGGAAAAACCACACGAATGAGTAAAATAATTATTAACACAAAATTTAGTATGATGAAAATAGAGGGAGAAAGTGTAACTGGGGAGGAACCCAGGAGACTCTACAGGTACTGGCAATTTTAGTGAATAATTATCTTATGGATGGAGGAGATTAGAGATGAATCTTACATTTTTCTTTTCTGGCTTCCCATATTTATGTCTAGATTTCAGAAAGGCAACGTTGTATAGAGGTTTCTGTGTAATGTGTAGGAACTTTCTAGAGGCATGTCCTTCCCTGAGTGATTGTAACATTCCTCTGTACCAAGAAGACATTTGGCAATATCTAGCAAGTTACTGACCATCATGACTTGGATGGAAAAGCCATTGGATCCAGTAGGAGGAAAGAAATTATTACTAAATATTCTGTAATGTGCAGGAAAATCCTAACAAAATGTAGGTTTTGCCCAAAATATCACATTGTTGAGACTGAGAAGCTCCAGGCTAGAACCAGACTGTTTGGATTTGAATTCTAGCTTTCTACTTTTCCAGCTGTGTAATTATGGGTAAATTACTTAAACCTTGTATTCCTGTCTCATTGTTTATATGGGGCCAAAAGCAGTATCCATCTCATAGTTGTTTTTTTTTTTTTTTTTGTCTTTTTGAGACAGGGTCTCACTGTGCAGTTCAAGCTGGCCTTAAGCTCATTTTGTAGCTCAGGCTGGTCTTGAACTCACAACAATCCTCCTGCCTCAGCCTCCCTACTGCTGGGATTACAGGCATGTGCCACCACGCCCGGCTTTATCTCATAGTTTTAAGAGTTAACTGAATAAAAGAATTCAAGATGTTCAGAGAGGTAGCAATCATGTAATAAGACTTTATAAATGTTAAAAATAATTCAAATAATTATGGCTTTATTTTTAATTGAATATATCCAATAAGCTGAAGATGCCAAAGATATAATAAGGAGAAATATACTAAAAATAGTTACTACAATAGCTTGAATGCATATTGTACTCCAAAGTTTATATGTTAATCTGCCTCAGTATGGCCAATTAAAAGGTGGCAGACCTCTTGCAAATAGAAAGGGGTCCAGGAGATCAAAGGCAAGGGGAGTGTAGGATGGAAAAGGGAAGCATATAGAATTCAGATATATCATGTACAGGAACCTAATCTCTATGAATGAACTAAGAATTATAACAATACAAATGTAAATAGGGAAACAAAATTTATAGGTGGAGTAAGAGAGGTGGAGGGGAAGTAGAGTAGAAAAAGAAAAAACTGAAATAGGTATATACTCACTCCACAAATGTAAACATCATGTACTACAAACACATGCTAATAGAAAGGGGTACAGAGAAGGGAATAAAACTGGAGTGAGTGAGTTCTTGCAAGAGTGTGTTGTCGCTAAGGAGCAAGCCTAGCTCTTGAATTGCTCTGACTTCCTGTCTTGTAGTGTGATCTCTTCTACAACTTTCTCATTGTTGAGACAATATATATATATTTTAATCTATATATATAGATTAAAAGGTTTTTTTTAATTGGATCTCACACACATTTGCCTATCCAAGTGGATGGTCTATAAAGTTTTGATAGCATATATTTTTCTTTAACGATTATTCTTTTAAAAAGCTATTTGAAATATATAAAACTTATGGTAAAGATTCTTTAACTGTTAGCAAATTAAATGTAAATTACTGTACATGTGTACACTTGTTATATTGAAATGTAACCTGGAACAAATTCTTTTAAGCAAATTAAGGTTTTAAAAAATATAACATAGATATCTTCATAAAGAAGTACATTGAAGTAATGATGTTGATAATTCCTATCATTAATACAACCACATTCATATCTAACATAGTTTCATAAGAATCCTATGGTGTATGTCGATTTATCTCTATTTTTACACATGAAGAAATTGAAGCTTCTTAGACTTTCACAGAGAGCAAATTGGTCAAGCAATGGCCATGACTTATCCACATGGCTGACACTCACAAAGGATCTACAAAGTGCGGTACAGGATTTTGGGATAAGTTCTGAGGGGACTTGACTGACCTTGTCAGATACAAAAGTTACATTTCTTGTTATATAGGTCTTGCTTTGTCTTGGTCTTAACCATCCAGCAGAAAAGTGTAGAAATGAGGAATGAAAAGTGGAACCATGTTAATATGCTGAGCTGTGGAAGGCTCAAGTCAACAGATTCAGACATTGCCCGTCCTGTGGATAACCCACTACTATTGTGGACTACTGGACTATATTGGATTATTTTCTGAATTCATGCACCTACATACAATATTTTCATGGCAATGGAATACCCATCTCTGACAAAACTAAACAAATAAAAGGAGATATAAATGAAGGACAATTTTGTATCTGTATATACAAAATAGTTAGGATAGATATATAGCTACATGCTCTTAATTCAGTAAGAAAGATTTGTATTAATAGTGTTTGGCCAGGATATAATGCCTGCATCTTGTGTCATGAATGGCTACTACAAAGACAGCAATATACAATGTATTGATTATTGTAACTCGCCTACCAACCTGTTTTGAAGCTGTCTTATTGCAATTTTTTCTCAATAAAATTAATAAAAAAAAGAAATTTGAGGCTTAAAGAGATAAATTGGCTTGTATAAAATTATAATACACTATAAATTGTGAAACCATCCTTCAAACTCAGGTCTCATAATTAATTAGTTACTATGATTATCCATGTGGGTTATGCATAAAATTGTGAGGATTTCTCTGACTTGTACCAAATCTTTTTGAAAATGGTATAAGAAGGCATTCATATCTCCTCTCAGAATGAACCTGGGTATGATTTCAGATATAGACTATAGAACTGGGTTCAGGATCACTCATCAGAAGTAATATTTTATATATATTACATATAAACTTATACATATAATAAATATATATTTATATATATTTATTATATATATTATATATTATATATATAATTATTATATATTATATATAATAATTATATATATTACATATAAACTTATACATATAATAAAATATATTGGATAATTTATTATTATCAGAATTTTTTATTTTTTTCAGAAAATTTTTGGGGCTGGGGAGATAGCTCAGTGGCATAAGCACATGTCTGGCAAGCATAATGTTCCAACTTCTATCCCTGTACCACAAAAGAAAAAGAAAGAATTTCAAAGATGTGCCAAAGAGAAAATGTTGTTCATGAACTGCTGTATTATTTGTTACCCAGCTTCATCAGTTTCATACTGCTGGTCAGTTTTTGTTTGGTTTTGTTTTTGTACTAAAGATTGAACCCAAAGCCTCTGCATTGAGCTGCATCCTCAGCCTTTATTTTAAGACTGGGTCTTGCAAACTGCTAAACTGCCCAGGCTGGCCTTAAATTTAGAGATCCTCCTTTCTCAGCCTCTCACAGTGCTGGGATTATAAGTGTATACCTTCACTCTGGCTTCCTGGTATCTTTTATTTCACTTGTATTCCTTCTAGTTTCTCCCTATTGGACTATTTTGAATGATATTCCAGAGCGTCATTTCATTTGTACATATTTGATTATGCGTCATTTTATTTCTAAAAATAACTTTTAATAATTAGCACTAATGTACTAAAAAGCTAAATAGATAATGAAAACTATTTCAGGAATTGGGAGCACTGCCTCATATACATGGTATGTATATATAATTGAATACTACTCAAGTATGAAGAAGGATAAATTCAAGACATTTGTAGGAAAATGTCTAGTAATTAACGGGGACCAATAGGAGCATTTCCTGTGTTCAGAATAATCATATAATTGTATGTTTTTCCCCTGGAATTTAAGTATCCAATAATAAATATTAAGAGAAAGTATTTTATCTGTCCTCTGTAATCTCTCAGTTCTAAAAAAAAAAAAAGGCAACATTAATGATCGTAAAACTTAATAAAGGACTGTAATAAAAATTCACAAAACTTTTCCTTTATTCACCAAAAGAGAATACTTAAAATGATCATAACTAAATAAAACTGCTAAAT
Source organism: Ctenomys sociabilis (assembly GCA_004027165.1). Classification (NCBI taxonomy): domain Eukaryota; kingdom Metazoa; phylum Chordata; class Mammalia; order Rodentia; family Ctenomyidae; genus Ctenomys; species Ctenomys sociabilis. Next base: position 16,132 of record PVKA01030748.1, on the reverse strand, counting down.
TTTTGAGAAAGTAATAACTAAACCATAAAACATTTGAAAGTGCTAATCTCATATATATGCTACAGTTAATATTTGCATGGAAACAAGTATACAGAATTCATTTTTTTTTTTGTTTGTTCCTGAAGGGATAGCATGGCAAATGAATTTCATTTAAATGCCAGTTTTGGTTGAGTAGAGGGGGTTATCTAGGGAACTTATATTGGGAAGTTGCCAATTTTTTTGTTCATTGGGAAATAAAGCTGTAATAGTTATCTGTTCTAACAGCAGAAGTATATCTATCTGCTGACCCTGACTTAGTACATCAAAATTATGTTTTTAAAAGAAGTATTATTTAAATTTATATACAAACAAACGATCATTATTGCCATAATTTAATTTCTGATTATTGATGTATGTAGATAGGAATTATATACATATATATGTATATATACATATATATATTACATTATAATTATATGTATAATTATATACATACATACATACATATATATATATATATATATATATATATATATATATTTTTTTTTTTTTTTTTTTTTGTATAACTGGGGATTGAACTCAGGCCCTTGCACTTGCGAGGGAAGCACTTATTCTACTGAGCCATCTCCCCAGCCCCTAAGTTATATATTTTAATCCTTTTTTTCCCCTGTATTTTAGGAAAGGGTCTACAGGGTGTTCAGGGTCTCACTACTAGATAGGATTTGCAGTGATTCTCCTGTTTACAGCCTTCCAAGAGCTTGGATTACAGGGGTGTGCCACCATGCCCAGTCTCAATTGCTGGTTCAGCAAGCCCTAGGGGCAGAGACTTTTTTCATATATTTATTTGACATTTGTACTTCTTTATCTGAGAGATGTGTATTCATTTCAGATGCCCATTTTTGGATTGGATTTTTGAATTTAGGGTATCTGGGTTTTTTTTTACTATGCTCTAGGCATTAGTTCTTTGTATGTTCTAGATATTAGTTCTTTTTCTGAGGAGCAACTAGCTAAATTTTTTTCTTACTCTGTAGGTTATTTTCTTTTCACTCTGTTGGTGATTTCTTTTGCTGTGCAAAAACTTTTACTAAGATGAAATCTCAGTTGTTGAATCTTTGTAGTATTTCCAGATTTTTCCACAACCATTTATTAAAGAGTATATCTTTTTTCCAGTGAACATATTTGTCCCTTTTGGCAAGGATAAGTTTGTTGACTGTGTTTGTAATTTTCCCTGCATTTTTAAATCTGTCCCATTGATCCACTGGCCTGTTTTTTTTGTTTTTTTGCTAGTACCATGTTGTTTTTATCACAGTAGCTCTGCAGTATAGCTTCAAGTCAGGGACTGTGGTGCTCCCTGCTTCACATTTGTTGCCAGAATTTCTTTTCCTATTCTAGGTCACTTCTGGTTCCAAAAGAATTTAGGATGCTTTTATCTAATTCTGTGGTGTATATTAATGACATTTTGATTAGAATTTCATTAAATCTCTTCTGAATTTTGTAAAACTGTTCAACATTACTGGTCATTCAAGGAATGCAAATGAAAACAACCCTGAGATTCCATTTCACTCCAGAAAGAATGGCTATTATAAAAAAATCAACTAATTACAAATGCTGATGGGGATATGAAGAAAATGGAATCCTTCCCATTATTGGTAGGAGTGTAGACAGGTGCAACCACTGTGGATATCAGTGTGGAAATTCCTTAAAAAACTAGTATGGGAGATCTCATATGGCTGAACTAGTCCTCTCTTGGTTTGTTCTCAAATACATTAAAAGCATCATATCATAGTGATATATGTGTATGCATGTTTATAGCAACAAAGTTTGTAATAGCTAACTACTGGAAAGAACTCAAATCCCATCAATTGAGGAATGGATAAAAAATGTGGTTCTACTCAGCCATGAGAATAAACTTGAGACATTTAATGCTAAAAGGATGCACCTTGAGACCACACTTAAGTGAAACAAATCAGGCATACACATGTAAATATTGCATTGTTTTACTGATTAGAGAAACTGAAAGTGTAAATAATAACCAAATTGTACAAAAGATATGGTGAAATGGGAGGAACTATTCAAAAGGACAGGGGAATTCGGGGGGGAAAGGAAGAAGAGAAAAGAAAAAAATGAGAAAAGAAGGATAAAATATAAATAAAGCTTAGTAAATAAGGGGAAGAGCAATTGAAGAGAAGGTAATGGGACTGGAAAAAGACAAATTAAGGTATATCAAGTACAGGTACAACTTCCTAATATATATATATATTTAAGATATATATATATATATCTTAAATTTAAAAATATAAGTAAAAGGCTGTCATCCAGGGAAGATGTTTGGTTCCTTTGTCAAAGATATGGTAGCTGAGTATATGTGGAGTTGTTTCTACATCTGCAAATCTGTATCATTGGTCCTTGGGACTCTTTTATGCTTTTTTTTTTTTTTTTAAATCACATTAGTTTTGGAGTATAATTTTAAGTCAGGAATTGTAATGACCACTGCCTTGTCTTTGTTTCCTGGAATAGCTTTTGTTACTTTAGGTCTCCTTCTGGTTCCAAATGAATTTTAGGATATTTTTCCCAGTTCTGTGAGATATGCTATGGGTATTTTAATTGAGATTGCTTTATTTTTTTAATTTTTTAAATTTTGGCATGGATTTGTCTGGACATAACTCCATAACTCCATTCTATGTCAGAGTATCTATATCTTTTTTTTTTTTTTTTTTTTTTTTTTTTTTGTATATGAGGGAAGGCTCTACAAGGTGTTCAGGATTTCACTATTAGATCAGACTCATAGTGATCTGCCTGTCTATATATAGCCTCCCAAGAGCTGGGATTACAGGAACGTGCCACCATGCCCAGTCTCAATCGCCATCTCAGTGTGCCCAAGGGGTTGAGCTAGCATGGCAGTCCTGGGGATTGAGCCACCAGCCCCTGCGCCTGCTTGCAGGCACTTTAATCCTCTGAACTATTTGGCTGGCTCTGAGATTGCTTTAAATCTGTATGATAATGTTGGAAGTATGGCCATTTCCACTATATTCATTCTTCCTACCCAACAACAGGGGATATCTTCCTATTTTTCAATATCCTTTTCAATCTCCTTTTTCAGAGTACTGTAGTTTTCAGTGTAGAGATCTTTTAATTTCTTTTGTTAGATTGATTCCTAGGTATTGCATTTTTTTCAGTGCTATTGTGAAAGGTGTTGCTTCCTTGATTTCTCTCAATGAGTTTGTTATTTATGTAGAGGAATGTTATTGATTTTTGAGTGTTGAGTTTATTTCTAACTATGAATTGAGTTTGGTAGAAGTCTTTTGGTGGAGTTTTGGGGATCTTTTATGTCAAGTACCACATCATTCATTAATAGTGATAATTCAACATCTTCCTTTCCTGTCCTCTTTCCTTTCATTTCTTTCTCTTGTCTAGTTGTTCTGGGTGATGTTTCCAGAATTTATAAGAGAACTTCTATTATTATTATTAACTTACATTATAACTTGTATATATTATATTATTTTTATATTAAATAAGAATGGTGACACCGGAATCCTTATCTTATTGCTGCTGTTAAGTGAACACACAGTATTCATTTGGCTGTTGCTTTGTTGTATGGCTTTTATGAGAGTGAGATAAAGGCAATCTATTCCAAGATTTTGTAGGTTTCTTTTTTGTACTGGGAATTGAACTCAGGTCTTTGTGATTGCCAGGCAAATGCTTGTGCCAGTGAGCTATGTTCCCAGCCTCCTTTATAGTGCTTTTATCATGAATGAGTGTTGAGTGCTTTTTCTACATCTATTGATATAATCATATGGTTTTTGTCCTTGATTCTGTTAATATGATGTATTATATTATATTTAATCACACGCATATGTTAAACCATTCCCACACCCCAGAGATGAATGTTAGTCATGCTGTATAATCTTTTTCATGATTCACTGAAGTGTTTGCCTGTATCATACTATGTTCATTAGAGAGATTGGCCTGTAGTTCTCTTTTTGGTTAGATCCTTGTTTGCTTTTGGTATCAGGGTAATGCTTACTTCCAGGAATGAATTTTTCAGTATTTCTTCCCTTTCAATTTCATTAAATAGTTTGAGAAATAGAAGAATGAAGTCTTCTCTGAATTTCTTGTAGAATTCATCAGTGAATCCTTTAGGGCCTGGGTTTTTCCTTCGTTTATAGTGTTTTGGTTACAACTTCAGTTTCACTGACTGATACTGATATATTTAGAATTTTTATATCCTATGGATGTGGCTTTGGTATATATGAATCTATTTCTTCTGTGTTTTCCATCTTATTAGAAAACAGGTTCCTGAAGTAGGTATTGATATTTTTTTTTATCTCTGTAGGATATGTTGCAGTTTCACCCTTTCCATTCCTTTTGGCGGAACCAGGGATTGAACTCAGGCCCTTGCTCTTGCCAGGGATTATTCCACTGAGGCATCTCCCCGGCCCCACCCTTTTCATTCCTAATTGCATAATTATATTCTTTCATTTTTTGTGAGATTTGTTAAGGGTTTGCGAATTTTATTTAATCTTTCAAGGAACCAACTTTTTGATTCATTTATTCTTTGTATTCTTTGCTTAGTTTCTACTGCATTAATTTTTACTCTGATCTTTATAATTTCTTCCCCTATATAAGCTTTGGGCTGGACTTGCTTTTCTTTTTCTAGAAGCTTGAGGTTCAACATTAAGTTGTTTATTTGAGTTTGTTGTGTTTTCCTGATAGGGGCATTCACTGATATAAATTTCCATAAGGGACTGCTTTCATTTTGCCCCATAAGTTCCAGTATGTTTTAGTGCCATTATCATTTAATTGTAGAAACTCTCTAGTTTTTTTTTTTTTTTTTTTTTTTTTTTTGTGTGGAATCGGGGATTGAACTCAGGCCATTGCACTTGCCAGGGAAGCACTTATTCCACTGAGACATCTCCCTGGCCCTCTAGTTTCTTCTTTAATTTAATCTTTGACCCATTGGTTGTTCAGAGGGGTATTATTAAATTTTCATCTTTGTGTGGTTTATTTTGCCATTGATTTCCACTTTCATTGCACTATGTTTAATAATAGCCATGGGATAATTTTAATTCCTTTGCTTTAGTTAAACATGTTATACAAAGTAGTATGTTGTCTATTTTGGAGAATGTTCTGTGTATAACTAAGAAGAATGTGAATTATTACTATTTTTTTATGAGAAGACCACAGCTTTAATAATCTATACAATTTTTATGCTTAATCCTTGGTCAATACAGATTTTGAGTGAAAATCAGGTCATGAACTGTTCACAACAATACTCACTGCTAGAACACTAACAACCACTTTCTAGCATGTCTTTCTGTGAGGGAAAAAAATCATCAGAAGCTTTTATTCTCTGCCTGTGAGATTTATGAAAGCTGACTACACTATTTTAGTTTCTGCAAAGCTTAAATATACTATAAAGTCTAATGGGTAAGTAAACAATAAAACCAAAATAACTTCAACAAAGCCGTACTTCCAAAAGTAAAATCTATTAAGAACAAGTAATATACACAAAGTGATGAGCATGGAAGAGTTAGCTACAGATGCAAAACAGTATCATTATTGCAGGTTTGAGAACAGAATAATAAAATCAAATTCAGACACTATTTCAAATATGTACAATTTAGATAAGCTGGACAAAGTATTACTTGAATACATACCATATTTGGCAAAAAAATTATATTACCTTTTTTCTTCCTCTAATATCTGAGGCACACACCAATATGAAAAAAAAAGTAATTTCTATTTATGTATTAACAAAGAATAATTCCTATGCATGATTCAGACTGTAAAAAGTTAACAGTTCAAGGAGAAAAAACAAAATTGTCAGAAGTTTAATTGATAAAAATATTAGTATCAATTTACTTAAAAAAATGAAAAAAGTATTGAAACAGATGTTATACAATTATTGTATGTTTTTTCTACTAATCTGAAACTACAGAAGGCATTTTAGAAAGGGATGTTAGATCAAAAACAAAAACTAATTTGTGGGATATACATCATTTTAAAAATCTGACTTGCAAAAAAATTAATTGCTTGGCCTAGTTTTAAAGCTGATTACAAAATCCATTTTCTTAATGGTCCAGATTCAATTCTTCCAATTCAACAGAACTTCCATCAATTTCCACATTCATTACAGGCAACAAATGTTGTCATTGGTTCATCAGCACTATAGGTTTGTACCTGTGTGTAAGTACAGTTCTTCTTTTTACATTTGCCACATATGAATAAGTCGGTCCTGGTTCCTCCCATTTTGGCCATCTGATGTTCTCTGATGGCATCTTTGGTCAAGTTTTTCTGCATCTCTTTGAGCTCATCACTAGCCATTTACTCTGTGGTCATTCTAGCAAACAAGTCAGGAGGAATATTCCCACACAGGACATTTTTCCTTAAATTTAGATTCTTCACATCTTTAAGATTTGATATCCTACTTCATACTCTATTTTTGTACTTCATGTCTGTATTCCTTATTTCTTGATATATAGCTTCCTCAATCTGAGATCCTAGTTCTTCCTCATCAGCTCCAATTGCAGTATAGTCATCTCCAGGCCAGACAGCCACAGCAAGCTTCTCCTGACACTTTAACTGCACAGTCTGAAGTGCTTGGTGCTCTAGGAAAGGCTGAGACGTAGGCACCTCGAGCGTGTGTCTCATCCTTGCTGCTGCTCACATTGCCACTGGAGCTACTCTCTTTTCTTGCTTCGGGGCTGTTCTGTGATGTAATTGAAGGCTCTTTTTTCTTTTCTTCAGAGTCTTTATCAGCTGATGTCCCATCTAATAACTTCTTCCAGGACTTGATAAGAGACTTTGCTAAAGATGTGACTTCTTCATCTGTGCTCTGCTTGTGAATAGCATTAACAGACATTGATTCTTGTGGACTGTCATGGGAATATTCTTAAGCTCTTTCAGCAAATCCAATGCTCCAGCCGCATTCTTCTTCTGTACCATCCTGTCCATCTTCTTGGTGATGTGAACCACCTTGTTGTCCATGGTGCCGGCCCGTGGGCACGCAGAGTGAAGAATGTGAATTATGATCTTATGGGTTTGAACATTCTATAGACATCTACTAAGTCCACTTGTTCAAAATTATGGTTCAATTCTAATATTTATTTGTTGATTTTTTTTCCTATGATTGATCTATTTGTGATGGTGAGGTATTGAGGTCCCCAATTATATTTGTGTTGGTGCTTATCTGATTTTTCATGTCTGTAAGTATATGTTTTATATAGTTAGATGAACTGGTACTTGTTGCATATATATTTATCACTGTTACCACTTCATATTGGATTGTTCCCTTTATAATGATGCAGTGACCTTTTTTTGTCTCTCTCAATAAGTTTTGGCTTGAAATCCAGTTTGCTTGCAAACAGAATAACTACTCCTTTTGGGGGGGTTCTGTCACATGGAGTATTGTTTTCCATCCATTGACTTTCAGTTTATGAATTTCTTTTTTTAATGTATTTAGTATAGGGTCTCACTACACAGATTAGACTCCTAGTGATCCTCTTTCAGCCTCCAAAGTGCTGGGATTACAGGCATGGCCCACTACACCTAGTCTCAATCTCCATCTTAGCATGTCCTGGGGTCAGGGCTGGCACAACGCACCAGACTGAACCCAGTCCCTAAATCTGCCTAAACAGGCACTTTAATCTGCTAAGCTATCTAGCCGGCCCTGAATTTCTTTTTGAATTAAAAGTGTTTTTGTATGCATCTTGTTGAAGCTTGCTTCTTTATCCATTCTTTTAGTCTATTTTGATTGGTAAACTGAGACCATTTACGTTGCTTCTTATAACTGATATGTTATTGACTTCTTGTTATGTTATTTTCCTGCTGCTGGTTCCCTTCACCCTCCCCTTCATTTAATTACTTGTCTTGTTGGGTGGTTTCATTTTCTAGAGTTCATGGAATTATAATCATTATCTCTTTCTAGAATGCCCTTCAGTACATTGTGGGGTGCTGTTTTAGTGGTCATGAATTTCCTCAGATGTTGTATCTTGGACGTAGCTTATTTCTCCATCAATTTTGAAAGATAGTTTTGAAGGGCACATCAATTTTGGTCAAAGACTTTTCTTTTAGGGCTTGAAATCCTCACTCCAAGCTCTCCTTCACTTGAGGGTGTGTGTTGAGAAGTCTGTTGTGATTCTGTTAGGATTTCCTTACAGATAATTTGTTTCTTTACTCTAACAGTATTTAATATTATGTTTTTTTTAATATTATGTTCTTATATTGAATTTATAAGATCTTGGTTTATATGCCATGGTTAGAATGTTTTGATCATGGCTAATTATAGTTTTATATATATTACTTATCTGTATGTCAGAATCATTTTCCCTGCTTGGGAAATTCTCTGCCATGATATTTGTGTACAGGTATCTCATATTGTTTTCACTATCTCTATTTTTGTTTTCATTCACTTTGATTAGTCTTCTGTTATTCTTGGCATCATCTAACAAACTGATTGATTTCTCGTGGTCCCTTGCTATTTTTACAAAATCTTTTGTAAGTTGAATATGGCAAGTAGTATTTCTAGTATTTAGAAGCCTTTGGAAATGACTGCTTCTCAGATTAATTCCATGTAAGTGTAGCTGGGTTTTGAGTCTGTTGCAAGATCATACTCTTTCAATTTAATGGGATGAGAAGTTGCTGTCTATATGCCCTAGCCCCTGGTTCTTTGGCATTGGTGTGTAGTACTGTTTATGACTCTTAGGCAATATCAGTCTTGGCATACCAGAAGCAACTGATTAGCGCAATTATGTCATTTTGCCTAAATCAGCAGCAACAGTAGCATCAAACACAGCCTAAAAATTGACAAAATGTAGTAACTATTAGTTTTCAACCTTTAACTATATAGAGTTTATATAGTTATAAAACTATATAACAATTTAAAACAAATCAGAAATTTTTATGTAGTAAATATGTCCTCAGCATAGTGAATTTTGCATTAAAATGCCTGCTTAGGCAAATACAGTGCCTACCATGCCAGCCCCACCCCTGGGAGCACGCTGAGACTGTGAGTGAGACTGGGTGTGGTGGTGCTCACCTGTAATCTTAGGGTTTGGGAGGCTGAAAAACAAGAAGGATCACTACATGTCCAATCTAAGTAGTGAGACCCTATAGAATACATATATATATATATATATATATATATATATATATATATATATATATAGTGAATTTACCTTCTAGGGATAAAAGTTTTAAAAAGTTAGAACAGGGAAATAGTAAAATTGAAGAAGAGAAGATTAGAAGCAAAGCTAGAGACTGGAGGACAAAGGAAGATTTATGAAGTTTGAGAAACTGGTAAGGAAGATAGGGAAAGGGAGAGGCAAGAAATAAGAAAACAGAACAGTAACAATAAAACTAGAAATGACAGAAAAACAAAAACAAACATCAGGAAAACACAAAAGAAGAAAAAAATGTCCACTTTAGAGAGTGTTATTGCTGTCTCTTGTAGACAAACAAGAACCTAGATCCATGTTGCTTAATCCTAGCAAACCAGCCACAGATTTATAGAATAGTGGATAATCAAGCAAGCCTGCACTTTTAGTTCCAATGAAGTTCAGTTTGGTTTCTGGCAGTGCTGGAACCTGATTTGTTCAGTCTGAAACACTGTGTGTGCCTTTTTCTGGCTTGAACTTGACTCCTGCTGGCTTAAACTCAGGTCTTTGACCTCCTACTGACTTCAGCTTGGTTCTGCCTCATCTGACAGTGAAAGTGTTAGATCTAGTCAGCCTGCAATTTCTCTAAGTTCCAAGCTCACTTGGACCCTTTCCAAGATGGCTACTGGCCAGTCGCCCTCTTCTGTGGGACATCTAAACTCAAATAATCCATCAGCCACAGCAGTTCACTGCATCCACTGCTCCATTCCACTGCTGTATTTCTCCATGGAGGCCTCTGGCATTGTCAGTAGTCATCATGTATCTACAGGACTAAGCTGTCCCTCCTGAGCAGTGAGTCAGGGCTCTTGGAGAAATCACCACTTAGCACCTCCTTCTTCTCTGTTGAATTTTCTTTCTCTTTCTATGGGCTTCAGTTCTTGTTTCAGATCCTTGTTGGGCTCCAGGGATACATTTCCCTACTTCTCTTCTTTATATTGCTGCTGTCCAGCATCTAGACAAAAATCTCAGAGACGCTGTTTTTTCTGCTGTTCATCACTGCTCTGTCTTCCAGGAAGTCCAGTAGAGAGATATTTACGGTTAAAATATTTTATGTTGTTTTAAGAGTATAGAACACAATAAAAACTTTTTGAAACTGTAGTACTGTAGATTACATTTGGAACTTATTACATGGACTGTGACAGAAGTATATTAAACTGATATAATGATACTTATGTTCCACAAAAGAATTACTGACCGTGCCCAGGTCTCATTAATTTTTACAAGATGATCACTAAGTAACTGAACAACCTCTTTTTAGCATCTGATCAAGCAAATTTTCAATGTTAAGTTGACCACCCTTACGCTTTAAAAAAATTTTTGTTTTAGGGAAGGGTCTATAGGGTCGCACTAATAGACTGGACTCATAGTAATCTGCCTATTTACAGCATCCCAAGAATTGGGATTACAGGCCTGTGCCACCACACTTAAGCTTTTTTTTTTTAAGACAAAAACATTACATATGTGATCATTAGCCAGTTCTGAAGTCTCTTTCAATGTTTTTTTTTTTTTTCTCAAATTTACTACTTGACCTTCTTACCTAAATTCTGTATGGGGCCAGCCAAATAGCTCAGCAGATTAAAGCACCTGCAAGCAGCTTTGTCCAGGGGTTTTATCCACAGGCCTGCAGTGCCAGCCTCACCCCTGGGGCACACTGAGAGGGCAATTGAGATTGGGCATGGTGGTGCGCACCTGTAATCCCAGCTCTTAGGAGGCTGTAAACAGGTGGATCACTAGTCTGATCTAGTAGTGAGACCCTGAACACCCTATAGAACCTTTCTTAAAATACAAAAATAAAACAAACAAACAAATAAATTCTGTATGAAGTCATTTTTAGGTCTGTTTCTCAAGTATGAGATGATGACCCATAACTGGTGTGCAAACAATTTATTGCCTCTCTGTGAACTGTTTATTAGTTATCTATCCTTAAAAAAGTAAAACACTGGGCTGGGGAGATAGTTTAGCAGCCTAAATGCCTGGCTTGCAAGAGCAAGGGCCCAGGTTTGATCCCTGATACCATATGCTGTGATGGCACTGGGTGCACCATGCTAACCACTGAAACTGGGCACGGTGGCACACGCTTATAATCTCAGTGCTGGGGAGGCTGAGATAGTAGATCACTACAAGTCTGAGCTGTGTAGTGAGACCCACTACACATAGTAGATCACTACAAGTCTGAGCTCTGTACTGAATAGATAAATTAATTTTAAAAAGTAACACATTGAGAAAAACCAATTAGGAACTTTTATGGCAAGTCCACAGGATAATATTACACATGTTTAATGTAAATTTTAAGCATTTATTGTATATTTCTTTTTAAAATCTTATTTTCACATATAGTTGATAAATGCCATTATGCTTGACACTACATGATACTTCATAAAAATCAGTCTCTCCTCTATCCGCTTCTTGTGGATTGTGAAGTTATTCATGCATTTTTATCTTTCAAGCTCTCCAGAATAAGGTCTATATAAAACCTTTCATTTACTTGCCTTTTGCCTTTCCTTGCATTTCACAGTTGCAAAAACAGTAGAAATGATTTGAATATGATTTTTGCATCAAAAACTCATATTTGTAATTTGTGTTGAGCAGTGTAGAACCATTAAGAAGTAATTAGGATAGCAAAAAGGATTGGTTGGACCAGGAATAGGCTCTTGCATATTGAGGTAACTTCTTGAAACAGGAGTCCCTTTCCAGAGACAGGCAAAATTATTAAATAGTTTTATCCATTCACCCATTAACCTATTTGTAACTTGTGCTTTGTATCTCCAGTTGCCTGTGCAGTTTGTTCATTTAATATCTTATCTTTGAAGGCCGTGTTCTCAGGTAGACAGCTTGACTAGCAATGTTACTGTTATTGTTGTTACTTCATTATTTTTTTCTTTTTAGGGAGCATAACACATGGTTGTATTACACTATATAATATATAATATATATATTATATATATATATATATATATATACATTTTTTATATTTATTTATTTATTTTCCATAATTTTGTTGAAGAACAAATAGCAATGAGACAGTTTCAAATCAAATTAGTAGAACAGATTCAATAATTCATATATTGCATATTGTTTTCATAGTGGTTATTTGTTGTCAAGGTGCAGACATAATATTCTGTTTACAAACACAATTGGAGCAGATGCCTCTATTCATTGCATTAAGAGAATGTAGCTGTATAGCTTTTTTTAAAGCTGAATTATAGCACAGTTTCAATAATTAATACTTTTTACATTATCATCTTCCTAGTGGTTATCCAGAGTACAAGAAGCAGACAGGATATCCTGTCCAAACACCATTAGTACAAATCTTTCTTCTCATAGCATTATGCACAAATACTGCATATTTATCCTAACTGTACTGTGTATACAAATACAGAATGGTCCTTCCTTTGTATCCCCCTTTTTTGTTCAGTCCTGTCAGAGATGGGTACTCTATTGGCATTTAATTATTATAGGAGCTTGAAACAATCCAACACAGTCCAGCAGTTCACAATAGTACTGGGTTATCCGAAGAAGTTGTTGATTAGAGCCATTTACAGCTCAACATATTATTATGGCTTTATTTTATATACTTTGTTTTTATACTTTCTGCTGGATGGTTTAGACCAAGATAAAGCAAGACCTATATAACAAAAAATGTAACTTTTGTATGTGATGAGGTCAGTCAAGACCCCTCAGGGTTTATCCTGTAATCCTGTACCTCACTTTGTAGATCCCTTGTCAGTGTCAGCCATGTGGATGAGTCATGGCCATTGCTTGATCAATTTGCTCTCTGTGAAAGCCTGAGAGAAAGTTTTCTTTCCATGTGACTTTCCTTAGGCAACTATAGATCATTGATCACATTCCTCTGTGGCTCCATAATCTCCTTGATCAGAAAGTTTAGGGCACAACTGAGTTACATGATGTTGTAGTACAGGTTCTGTTATATCCTGAGTCTTCACTAACCTTAAAAGGCTAGGGCCAAAATGTTGGCTGACCTTGCAGCCCTTCCATTTCTCCAATTTTTGATCTGCAAACTTAAATTGTTAACCATCCAGAACAGAAGAGAAGGTGATTGCTATCCTGCAACATATGCAGTTTAGTTGACCTAATTATCTGTCTAAATTCCTTTTTGTTGTGTTATACCTTTCTATTTGTATTCTTCTTTTGATTTCTTATACTAGGGAGACTATACAATATTTGCACATGTGTGTCTGGTTTATTTAACTTATGAATATATGTTCAAGTGGCATCCACTTAAATATAAATGCTTCAAGTTTATCATTTTTTATAGCTGAGTAATATTCCATTATATAAAAATACCACATCTTTTTCAATGATTCCTCATGTGATGGGCACCTTGGTTATTTTTTTTTTATTAATTTGGGCAAGAATCAAGCCACTTTTCTTAGTCACCCTCAGAGCTTGACTACTCAAAGTACTGTCTAGCAGCATATGTATCACAAGAGAACTTAGAAATGTGGAATTATGGGAACTATTCCAAAGATACAACATTTTAACAATATCCCCAAATCTCTCTCTCTCTCTCTCTCTCTCTCTCTCTGCATCTACCCATTCATCTATCTATTAAACTTTAGCCTTATTTATAATCTAGTGACTTAGCATTTTGTATCATCCAAGAACGGTTTTTTTTTCTTTTTTTGGTGGAACCACAGATTGCACTCAAGTCCTTAAGCTTGCCAGGGAAACACTTATTCCACTGAGCCATCTCTCCAGCCCCAAGAGCAGTTTTACATTGATTAGAAAAGCTGCTTAAAAATGTATTGGGTAAACATCTGTCAACTGTGTTGTTAGTTATTGTTTCTCATATGAATTGAGCTATTAATAGCTCTTTATGTCAAGTAATTTTAGGTATGCTGGAATTACTATATATTTTGTTATGACATTTGCTCTTGTTTTAGTCTTCTGATGTTTGTATTTTTGTTTATAGACAATCATCTGCTTAGGGCTAGGCCTTAAGTTATAATGTATATCTATGAACCATGGTTTTATTGTTAGTTCAGTTTTTAAAGTTTGCAGAGCTATCTCTAGTTTCTTGAGGCTTCTGGTGTTGTTGTCAGTGTGTGTGCCATCCAGGGGCCAGTATGTAACAAGAAATGGTTTATGGATTATTTTAGATCTCAAATACTGTATTAGTCAGAATCAGATCTACACATGATCAATTTGGGGTAAGCTCTAGAATTTATAAACAACATCATGGGATCATTTTCTAAAGCTCTTTCCTGTCTGTAACTACCTTTGGTACTTTTTGGATCCAGGAAACTATAGCTTTTTGTATTTGGCAGCAACCGCTTCCACACCCAAGTGGTAGTGAACTAAGAAGAAAGCAGCGGTGAACTCACTTCAAAATTTCGTCTTCCTCAATTCACCTTTCTCCAATTGTTCTCCAACTGTTGCTTCAAAACAATTATGTTTAGGAAGTTTATCAGCTTTCAAAGGGAGAGACAGAGAAGAGTGTGTTTATTTCATATTACTTGGAACCAGAAACTGATAATAATCATTATTTTAAGTGGATATGTAGTATCCATTAATTGGCTAACCTATAGTTTCCTCAGTAATTACAATGGAATATTTAGATTATTCACTTTTATGATGATGCTGTAATGGACATTACTATGTATATATTTAAAAAATGAAATTTATTTATTTATTGAGCCAGGGTCTTGCTATGTAGTCAAGACTGGCTTTGAGCTCACTTTGTAGCCCAGGCTGGCCTCAAACTCTCAATGATCCTTCTGCCTCAGCCTTCTGAGAGCTGGGATTACTGGTATGCACCACTGCAACCAGCTAAAAAAATGAAATGTAAATTTTTTACATTTCTAGGCTTTTGATATGTATTGCTAAAATTGCTTTCTGGAAAAACATAATGTTTTATAAAACTGGACCACTAGTAAGAATATTGACCATAATGAATTGAAACACACCATGTATTATTTTTAAAAAATCAAATGGTCTTCTCCCTCTCTTATCACTCCAAATACCAATTAACACTGCAGGGTTGATTGATTTACTTATTGTTTTGAAAATGGATAAACCTAGGAAATTATCAAGTATTTCCTCTGCATTTAAGAATATTTGAATCCCTTCACAGGCTGCTGAAAGATGTTCTAGAGAGAGACCACAATGACCAGAACTCCATGAAGGAGAATGGAAGGAACCCACTAAACAGGACAGACAATTAAACACAGGTTACAAAGGAGTAAACAACAACAGGGAAATATCGTCGCAAACATAAGTCAGCACATTTCAGTTATAACCATCAATGTAAAAAGGACTCAATTTTCCAATTAAGAGACACAGACTGGCACAATGGATTAGGAAACAAAATCCAACAATATGCTGTATACAAGAAACACACTTAACTCAAAAGGACATTCATAGGCTCAAAGTCAAAGGATGGAAAACAATACTACATGCCCCAGCACCTCAGAAAAAAGCAGGAGTAGCAATTCTGTTCCCAGACAGTCTCAACTTCAAATCAAGAATGATCAAATGACACAAAGAAGGCCACTGCATATTGGTCAAGGGAAAAATTCAAGAGCAAGAGGTAACACTCATAAATATTTATGCACCAAACACAGGAGCACCCAACTATGTAAGACAAATCTTAAGGGACATGAAAAACTTAATGTCTAAGAACACAATCTTAACAGGAGACCTTAACACATCCTTATCTCAAAAAGATAGATCAAGCAGACAAAAAAATTAGCAAGGAAGTAGCAGAACTGAACCAGAGCTTGGAATAAATGTACCTGGTGTACATATACAGAGTGTTCCACACAACCACAGCTGAATACACATTTTTTTTCAGCTGCACACAGGTCATTTTCCAAAATAGACTACATACTAGTCCAGAGGTCATGCCTAAGTACATGCAAGAAAATAGCAATTATCCCATGCATACAATCTGACCACAATGCAATGAAACTGGAAATAAATGACAAAAGACACCAGAAAAACCCACTGAATTCATGGAAACTAAACAACACCCTACT
>PVKA01030747.1:0-26993 GCA_004027165.1 Ctenomys sociabilis | reverse complement strand
GTATATGCTTATGTATACATTTATGTAAACCTTTCATATTCAAATATAGAATGAATCCCCAAAACAGTAATCTTATATTTTAAAAACAAATATTTGGTATGTTCATTAAAAATAAATTGCAGATACGATTTCCTTAATACTTATTCAGTCATAAACATTATCTCACATTATCCTGTATTCATGTTTTATTTACTGTATTATAAGGAATAGGTCCCTTTCAATGAAACTGTCACCTTATATGTGGAAATTACCCATAATATTTTCCCTTTAGTTCTGTAAGCTGTATAATGATATCCTCTGCTTCATTCCTGATAATGGTGATTTTGTATATTGTCTGTTCTTAAAATCTATCTCGTAAGGGCCAGCCAGCTAGCACAGCAGACTAAAGCATCTGCTTAGGCAGGTGCAAGGTCTGGAGTCTGATCCCCGAAGTGCCACGCTGGCCCCGCACTCAGGGCATGCTGAGACACTAGTTGAGACTGGGTGTATTGGTGTAAACCTGTAATTCCAGCACTTGGGAGGCTGAAAACAGGAAGATCACTATGAGTCCGATCTGTGTAATGAGACCCTGTAGGCCCTGTATTAAATACATAAAAAAGAAAAATAAAATCTGTCTTGTCAAAAGTTTGCCAATTTCATTCATCTTTACAACAAATGATATTTTTGTTTCATTATGTTTGTTTTTATTTCTTTTTATTATTATCCTTTTTTTAATCTCAGTTTATTTTGCTCTTATTTGCTAGTATTATTAAGTATGAGCTCAAATTATTAATCTGAGAGTTCTTCCATTTCTAATATACATAATTTTTTTTACTGAACTTTCTTTCCTCTTGGGATTGCTTTAGCTGTGTCTTATAAAATGTTTTTATGTTGTTGCTCCATTTGCATTCAGTTAATTCAACATAATTTTTAAATTTTTTTTTGAGATTTCTTTTTTGTTTCCTGGGTTGTTTAGAAGTATATAAATTATTTTACAAGTGTTTAGAGATTGTCCTCTTGTCTTTCTGTTTTTGATCTCCAGATAGGTTCAATGATGTTCAGACAAATACAATGTATTTTAACTTTCTCATATTTTAAGGTCTACAGTATAGCTTCATTACCATCTATTTGTCTGTTCAGTAATATGAAGTATTCCTTTATAGTTTCCAAGTCTGTTGATGAAGTATACAGAATTATTATTGCTAATTCCTCTTAATATATTTATCATTTTTTATAATTATATAACATTTTCTTTGTGATATTTTATTTATCTGAAATCTACTTTATCTGACATTAATATAAATACCTCATTTCTTTTGGTAAAAGTATTCTGTATATGATTTTTCTTATCTTTGCCATTATATTTAAAGCGAATTTCTTATAGACAGTCTGTAGTGAAGCTGTGATTTTTCATCTACTGGACCAAACTGTATCTTTTAATTGGTGTGATTATAGCATTTAGTTTTAGTCTAATTATTAGTATGTTCAAGTATAAATTAGAGGTTTTTATTTGTTTTCTTTGTATTGCGTCATTCACCCTGCATTAGTGAATGCAATGTTTAAATTGCTAACCTACATTGACAAGCGCAAGTAACAAGTAATTTGGAAGCCAGAGTAGCATTCTGCTGAGGAGACACAATTTAAATGTGTCAACAGAAGAATTTTTCACCTTAGCTCATGGCTAACTAAATGACAGTTCCCTGTGCCATGGCCATTACATAGCATGCCTTACAAAATAGATGCAGGGGGATTACTCCAACATGTTGCATAAGGGAACTTTGCTTAAAATAATTGCATTTTAGTTAAGCAAAGAGAAATATAATCCCCTGGTCATAGTTATGTGGCTGCTACCATCCAGAACTGCTGAAAATTTAAAGTTAGAAAATATATCTGGACATAATTTAGAGCAGAATTTAAGAGAACTGAACAAATGAGGTACCTGTAATCATTATTTCATTATAATCTAATGTTACTGACCTCTAGGTATAGTAGAGGACGACATGGTGCCCGTGTGCTTCAGGTAAATTTAAAAGGAATTACTGAGTGTGTTTCTGTTTTAATGTTTAGATCTTTAATTGATTTTAACTTTAGTTTAGTGCATGGCAGTAGACATAGGCCTAATTTTAGTTTTCAACATGTTGGAGAGCCAGTTTTTCTAGTACAATTTGTTAAAGAGGCTATCTTTCTTCCAGTCAACTTGTTTGGCTCTTCTGTCAAAGACAAAATAGCTGAGTGTGTTTGTAGTTGTATCTGTTCCACTGATCCACAGATCGATTTTTTTGCTTATTTGTTTGATTACCAGTACCATGTTGATCTTATCATTGTAGCTTTGTAGTAGCTTTGTAGTATAACTTCAAGTCAGGAGTTACAAAGCTTCTGAACCTTACCTCTGTTGCCCAGGATTCCCTTTGCTATTCTAGGTCTTTTCTGGTTCCAAATAAATTTTAGAAATGTTTTCTCTAGATCTGTGAGGTATGTTGGTGGTATTTTAATAGAGATTTCATTAAATCTGTAGAACACTTTTGGGAGTGTGGCTATTTTCACACTTTGGTTCTTCCTATTCAGGCACAAAGAATATATTTCTATTTTCTGAAATCCTCTTTGATCTCTTTTCTTGGAGTACTGTAATTTTCATTGTAAAGATCTTTCACTTCCTTAATAAGATTGATTCCTAGGTAATCAATTTTTTTGGATCCTATTGTGAAGGGTATTTTTTCTCTAATTTGTTTCTCAGTGTGTTTATTATTTGTTGATTCTGGGGTATTGTCTTTGTAGCCTGCTATGCTACTACATTTGTTTATTAATTCTAGGAGCTTCTTGATGGAGGTTTTTGAGTCTTCTGAGAATCATGTTATCCTCAAATAAAAATAGTTTAACTTCTTCTCTACCTATTATTATTTCTTTTATTTTTGTCTTTTGTTTTATACCTCTAACTAATGATTCCAGAATTGTATTGAATAGGAATTGTGATAGATGACATCCTTGTCTTGTATTGGATTTGAGAGTAAAAGATTTCAGATTTTCCCCATTTAGACTTATGATGGCTGTTGGGTTGTCATAGATGGCTTTTATCAGATTGAGACAGAGGCCATCTATTCCATTTATTTGCAGGCATATGATCATGAATGAGTGTTGGACTTTGCCAAAAGCCTTTTCTGCACTTATTGACATGAATATGTGATGAATATGAATATATAGTGTATTATGATTATAGATATGCATATGTTAAACCATTTTTGCATCCCTGGGATGACTCCTACCTGGTCATGGTGTATGATCTTCTTGATGATTTGCTGTTGTCTATTTGATAGGGCTTTAGAGGATTTTTACTTCTATGCTCATGAGGGACACTGGCCTGTAGTTCTCTTTTTTGGCTGAATCTTTCTCTGGTTTTGGTAACAGCATAATACTTGCCTCTGGGAATTATTTTGGGAGTATTATCTCCTTTTTCTTCTCACTGAAGAATTTGAAGAGCATTTGAATTAATATTCTCTATATTTCTTGTAGAATCAGCTGTGAATTAATCCAGACCTAGGCTTTTCTCTCTCAGTATTTTTTTGTTATCTTTCCAATATCGTTGGCTGATATTGAGTTATTCAGATTTTTTGTATCTTCTTGATTCAGTTTTGGTAACTTGTACCTATCTAGGAATCTGTCCATTTCTTCTTTGTCTTCGATCCTGTGAGAGTAAAGATTTTCAAAACAGCTATTTGTGATCTTCTGAATTACCACAGGGTCTGTAGTAATTTACCATTTTTTATTTCTTATTGCTTGAATATGAGTTTTTTCTTTCCTTTTTTTGATGAGGTTAACTAGGAGATTGTCAATTTTAATCTTTCAAAGAACCAGCTTTTTGATTCAATAATTCTTTGTATTTTGTTTTCTTTATCTCAGTTGTTTTAATTTCTGCTCTAACTTTTATGATTTCCTATAGTCTTTGAGGCTTGAGCCTGGTTCTCTTCTTTCTCTACAAGCTTGATGTGCAGTATTAGGACATTTATTTGTTCTCATTCTGTTTTCCTAATATGTGCATTCACCATTGTAAATTTCCCTCTAAGAACTTCTTTCATCACATCCCACAAATTCCAGTGAGTTACGGTTGAATTTTCATTGGATTGTAGACATTGTTCAATTTCTTGTTTAATTTCATCTGTGACCCATTGGTTGCTGAGGAGGATGTTAATTAATTTCCAAATGTTTATGGGGTTTTATGCTTTTATTGTTAGTAATTTCCAATTTCATTGTATAGTGGTCAGATAATATGCATAGGATAGTTTCTGCTTTCTTGCATATACTTAAGCATGACTTAGGGACTCTTATGTGGTCTATTCTAGAAAACATTCCATATGCAGCTGAAAAGAATGTGTATTCATACGTTGTTGGGTGGAACACTCTGTATATGTCCACTTGTTCAAGGGTCTAGTTCAGTTCTGCTACCTCTTTGCTAACTTTTTGTCTGCTGGACCTATCTTTAAGGATGTGATGCCTTGATTTAAGTCACATTTGGAAGTTTTATGGTTTGCACCATTTTGTAATCTCTAAAACTCTTTAATAAAATTTAATCTCCAATATGACAGTGCTGAAGGTGAAGCAACTTCAGGGGTCCTCATGCCATCAGAAAAAGTCATGAAAGATGGAATTTGACTGTGTTTTGCTCTTCTACCTTTTGGCACATGAAGATTTAGTATCTCACTGTGGTTGGTTCAAGATTTAATCTTAGAATTAGTTCCTGGGACATCATCTGAAAATGAACCTACTGGTGCCTGAAAGATATCACAGCCTTCAGAACTGTAGTAAAGCAATTTGTGATCTTTATAAATTACATAGTTCTAGAAATTCAGCAACAAAAGCAAACTGATAGGCATTATAAGTATTGTACTAGGAAATCATATGGGTTAGACTATCAGAAAATATATATAGGTAGGACTAAGACTAAGGCAGAAAAATCCAGAAAATCTAGTAGTTGTCAGAGCGCTAAGAGGAAAACCAGGAAAGCCTGGAATCACAGAGGACAAAGCAAGCAGAGGATTTCAAGGAGAGGAAGAATCAGTGTTTTCAGTGAGCCAAAGACTAAAGATTGATTCAGACAGCAAGGAAAGAGAGAAAGTTGAGCCTGATGGTGTGCATGACCAATCTGAGCACTTGGTAGGCTAAGGCAGGAAGATAACCACCACTTCAAGGCCAGCCTGAGAGGCTGAGTGAGTTCAAGGCCAGAATGAAATTGTGAGACCTATCTTGAGACCCTGTCTCAAAAAACTCAAAACGAAATGAAGACAAACCTAAACTAAGCTAAGTTAAGCTAAACTAAAATAATCTTGTCTAAGCTAGGCTAAACTAAACCACACTAAGGTATGTTAACTATGTTAAGCTAAACTCCACTCAATTCAATTCAACTCAACTCAGCGACTCAGTAACAGAGTAGTCTCCTTAATTTATTATAAGTGTTTCTCATTTTTCAAATGTTGATTCTTAAACAGCCGATTTTGAAAACAAAATATCCACTGACAATAATTGTTGCAACTCTTTAATATGAAAACACATAGTCACTG
Organism: Ctenomys sociabilis; assembly: GCA_004027165.1. Lineage (NCBI taxonomy): Eukaryota > Metazoa > Chordata > Mammalia > Rodentia > Ctenomyidae > Ctenomys > Ctenomys sociabilis. The sequence goes on along the minus strand of PVKA01030747.1, from coordinate 21,465 downwards.
CAGCCTTATTTCTAAAGCATGTGAGGGAAAATAAACACAAGAGCAATACTTTTTGCAGAGCAAACTTAATTTTCTGTTTTTTTCTGTTTGAGTTTTTCAAAGATCAAACTCCTTTTTCTAAGGCATTTTTAAATGCAAACAAACAAGAATAAAATACTGCATGGATGACTATGAAAATCAATGTTGAGGATATGCATGGTGCATTTTCAGAGTTTGATACTTGAAGGCAATCTTGTGACTCTGGGAAATGTTATGCTAAGCTTTATACCAGCTCCTGGGGACAAACTTTCAAAGGCAAAGTTCTAGATTGTTCATCTTTCTCAATTTTCATACTTATAAAAGTCATTGACACTTGATAGATGCTTGATAATACATGCTGAATGAGCAAATGGGTGACCTTTGTTGCCCACAACAGCTCTAAAAGCTACGAAAATAATTACAATTCAAAGCACACAGTTTGAGAGTTAAGAAGATTGAAAGTTTCTTAATATACCTCATGCTAAAGTTTAGCAGTTTTTTTATAGGATAATTTTTTTCTGCTCCTTTCTCTTATTACTACAAATGTTAAGCAGAAGTCTATCACACATGCAAAGTGCTGGCCTGATTGGCCTAGAAGAGTGCTCTTCTTTCCTTTACAGTATCATAAAGATGTTTTCCAGTGATACCACTCAGAGACTCTTCTTCTGTGTTTAAAATAGTTTGTTGTGTGTTCTTCGTGGGAGGTTATGAAATGAGTTTGTAGGAGAAAGGAAATCTTGAGTAAGAGTACTCCCACTTTTCACTGAGCCTTCGAAAAAATTTACCTCAATCAGTGGGTTCAAATCTAGAATGACAGTACAGAAGCATGGAGTTTCTGGAAGAAAATCTTGCAGAAGTTAAGACCATCTCTACCCTTCCACATTGCCCCTCCAGGAGCTTCTTCTGTTGGGTGCTCTGTCCCTGGCTTCTATATGATGATGTCAAGTGCAAAGCACCATCCCTTGCCCAGGAAAAAGAAGATGAGCAAGTGCCATGCATCCTCTTTTCCTCCAAGACTTGGAGTGTTTCGTCCCCTAGAAACACCCAAGAACCCTATTAGAGGGAAACACCTTCACAGATCTCAGTATTTCTACCTCTTGAGTCAGAACAACTCTAACTTTGGATAACTGCACATGGCCTCCAAGACAATTAGGACACTGCATGGGCATCATTTTAAATAATCTAATTGTCACTACATTGCATCTGAGTCATCATTATCCTGAATTTATACCAAAAAAACCCAGGAATTACAAGTGATTTATGTTACTGTACCTCCAAGTTCCCATAGCTCTTAAAGATGAAAGAAAATAAAAGACTTTTATATAATTAGAAGACTGTCTTCTATAAAACATGGACAGCCAAGAGCTCCATAAAATCATACATTCCAGGCTTTCTACAAAAGTTCAGCTAGCATAATTAATTCATGAATATATCATACCTTCATATTTTGCCTGAATATTCAATTTGATATCAAGAGAAGGGTACTTAGCCAGAAATGAGATACAGCACTCACAGAATCTCTGAAATGTCTCTCTGAACTTAGAAAACTGTTTGTTTCTTTGTTTTTCACTGATGATTCTTACCACTGTGGGTTGAAATGTCTACGGGGTAGCAGCTCCGGTACGGAATGCCTGCTTCAGCACATGCCGCATTTAGTATTCACTTGAAAGTGAGCCCTATCATCAGACAGCTGAGGAACTGGAAGCCAGTTGAACTAACTGTAAAGCTGCCTGAGGTGAAAGGTAAAGTGGGGATTTAAACTCAAACTGATTGGTTTCCAGCTGTTTTCCTCCTTATCATAGCAAAATGTCATAATGATGGGCAGTGCTCTCTCTGTTCAGAAACTCACACTCCTCAGGCAGGCACAACCCATTCTGCCTAGCAATTGTTATACACATTTTTCATTTTATTGTTATATTATCTGAATATAGAAATTCATTATAAGCTCATACATGCAACTCTAGAGAATATCATGGTGTTATCTCATTTTCAAAATTTAAGGGAAACAAACTAACTTAAACAAGGGATGCAAGAACAAAGAAGAGAAACATTTTGCATGCTGACGCCTAAAGCTCCAGTGGCACATCAGCTTTAAAATGTGCTAGGGCAGATTAGCTCTAAAAGATTTAGTCATCAGGGATTGCCCCATTGCCAGTAATATGGTCATTTGAAACTAGTTAAAATATTTTAATAGAAGTTTTCTTTTCATTAGAATTCTCTTCAGACTAGATTTGGTCTCAAACTATTAAAGACCATCATACAATACTTTAGGGCCCTATTTAAGCAAATGAGAACAACTGGGGAAAGATGCAGTATTTTATTCTTGACTGAGAAGGAGAAACAAGGCTATATTTGTGCTTTATATAAAACATTAACTGCCTAAATGTGATGCCAGCATGAAAATAAGAGTACGCAGCAGTGAAAGTCGGCATCTCAAGAGGAATTTGTGTTCAGTGCTCCCAGGCCTAGAATGCCACAGGTTATCTCAGGCACAAGGCAGAGCAAATGAAAGTGCTCTGTAAGGAAGCGAGGAAGAAGAACATAATGGCATGCTCTGCCAATCAATCCTGAGCTAACAGCAAGCACTTTAGTACACGGAAAGCCTCAGTGAACTTAGAAACACTTCTCTCAGTTATGTAGCTTTCTTTCAGTTAGGTCAGTAACAAGTAGCAAAATAATCATGCACATGCCAGCTTCTAAATGAGATCAATTAGTACTAAAATAGAAATTAAGCAACATGCTCATAACCCCTGAATCAGATTTTTCCTCTCAAAAACACTTTGCTCTGAGAATATTAAATAGTGATGCTTGTACATGGGCACAATGCTTTCCTTTAAATAGAGAACATCAAATGTTAATACTGAACCCTCCAAAAGAGGTGTCTATACCAGCAGTAGAAGCATCAGTTCTCTGTGCTGAAGTTCCTCCACCTATAACATATGGATTATAATAGCATCCAGCTATGTAAGGTACCATGCAAAGCCATGCACCCAGGTGATAAGTGCACTTTGAATTTTCCTGCCCTTTTGTGCATTCCAAGAAATGTTGATTTTTTTTCAGAGAAATAACATTAGTGAATAGTGACATTGTATCCAGCTATGGGAATGAAGAATCTGTGATAGTATTAACTTGGCAGCCCACTGGCTTGCCTCTCTGTCAGAGCCGGGGCAGTAACTAGCATCTCTGACAGAGCACAGGTACCAGAATATGTGTGGTAATTCTGATCACACCTAAAATTAGACCTAAGTGTCCTGCACCTTAGCTTCTTCAGTGTTATGGCTGCTCACAAACTCTATAAGCAAGCAAAAGGCTCTGTTTAGGGTGAAAATATTAGTCAAATTCTTTGATAATATAATAAAAATCAGCAAGTGCACCACACTGCATAGCTTATAGAAACTTACAGAACTATCTTCTTTTTTCAAGAATATTCCTTTCTCCACTGCTACACAGGATGCTAAGAGGAAAAGGCAGAATGTAGAGGAGATGCAGCCTGTTTTCTGAGCCCCTTTTGTTTCAGAAATTCTGAAGAAGAAACTGGGAAAAGTTCTGTTTCACATCTCAGGTTTAGCGGTCATATGCCAGAATGATAAAATATCCGGATATCTTATAGTATCACAAATCTAATGTCCATGTGAAGAGAGGCTTTAACTGGTGAAAAGTAGAGTTGAATTTAATAAAGACATAACTACAATATAAAATACAGAGGAAATGACCTTGATGGTGAATGTTATTTATGTCTCTATGGGAGTTGTGCTGCTCTTGTTCTAGGTCTTTATGAGACTCTATTGCTGTACTTGCTTATAAAGGTCAGGTAGACTTCTGTTCATTTCAGTGGAAGACCTAAACCTTGGTAGCTCATGTCTCAGTGTAGCACTGGCATACCTTATGCTGCATGTACCCTTACACCCACTGCAGAATAATGCAGAGAAATAAAAATGCATTCAATAGTAGTGTGATCACTAAAGAAGGGGGACCATTCTGTTGTGAAAAAGCTACTTTCTCTTAATTCATTGAGAAGAAAGGTTTGTGCTAATATTGTTTACACAAGATATTATGTCTGCAACTTGTCCTCTGAATAACTACCATGAAGATAATAATATGAAATGTATTAATTATTGTAACCATCCTACTAACCTGTTTTGAAACTGTTTCATTGCTATTTTATCTTTTTTCTTATTAAAATGAATAAAAATAAAAAATAGTAGTGTGATTACTATTTTCTGCTTAATTCATCTAACAGGAGAGGGGAAGAGTGGCAATCATTATTTCACTGATACTGGGAATATAACTAGTATTACCCATTATGAAAATCTGTCCGGAAGTTCATAAAAAAATAAAAGTAGAACTACTGTATAACCCAGTGGTGCCTCTTTTGAATATATATATCTGTATATATTGTATGCTGTATATATTTTGAGGGAATCAAAAATCAGCATGCAGTAAAGATACCTATTGTTATGATTTGGATCTAAAATGCTTTTAAGCATCTCATATATATATTCAGAGTTGAGTCCTTTGCAAGGTGACAGGGTTCTGGGCCACTGTATGCACCAGAGAATTAACCACTGATAAGGTAAGATGTGGGTAGAGGAAGTGGGTCCATGGGTGTGAGACCCTAAAGAGCATAGCCGTACTTCTCTGCTTCACTCTATCTTGGATGTAGCTTGCCGCCTTCATACCTTGCAGCTGTACTGCTTCTGCCTTTGAGGGAGCCAGCTGTGCACTGAGCCCGCTGAGCTGCAAGCCAAACAGCCCTCGCCTATTAGGCTGTGTACATCTGGTATTACGTCTCAGTCACAAGAAATCGGGCTAATACACTTGCACACCAGGATTTACGATCACTATTCACAGCTTACAGAATCTGCCTCGTTGTTCATAAATAAATGAATGGATACAGAGATTTAAAAAAATCCTGTTACTTGCGAAAAATGATGAAACTAGAGACTATCATGTTATACAAAATAAAATAATGTGTCAAATATTTTATCTAATATGTAAAACATACAAAAATCTATGAAATTATAAGGAAAATATTAGAAAAGGAGAAGATCACATGCAGGTGGGAAGAAAGGGTAAATGTAAGTAATAAGAAGTGTGGCTAGGCTTAAAGTGTATAATACATGTTAATTAAAATGATGCAAAATTATATTGTTCAATTAACATGGGGTCATAGTCATAATAAAAAAAATAAAAGATTTAATCATAGAAAAATTAAATGAGTAAAATAAAATCGAACTATATTTTTATTTTATTGAGAAACAAATAGCAATGAGACCATTTCAAAATTGATTAATAGGACAGTTTCAATAATTAATACAATGTACATTGTTATCTCCTTAGTGGTTATCCACAGTACAAGAAGCAGACAGGATATCCTGTCCAAACATTATTAGTACAAATCTTTCTACTCATTGAATTTAGTGAAAGTAGCTGTATATCTATCCTATCTATTCTGTATATACAAATACAAAATGGTCCTTCCTTTGTATCCCCTTTTTTTGTTTAGTCCTCTCAGAGATGGGTATTCTATTGGCCTCTAAGTACTATATGTGCGTGAATTCAGCAAAACAATCCAACACAGTGCAGCAGTCCACAATAGTAGTGGGTTATCCACATAAGTTGTTGAGTTGAGCCTTTCACAGCTCAGTATATTAATATGACTTTACTTTATACACCTCAGGTTTATACTTTTCTGCTGGATGGGTAAGACCAAGATAAAGCGAGACATTTGTAACAAGAAATGTAGCTTTTATATCTGACAAGGTCAGTCACATACCCTCAGGATTTATCCTGTAACCCTGTACCTCACTTTGTAGTCAAAACTATTTTTGCATCAAAGATGTGTGCTGATAGGATGGTGAAGAGGCTTCGTAGAGCACAATGCACTGACTGACTCTGGTTATGAAGGGAAAAATACTTCAGCGCACAGTGAGAGAAGTTAAATGCTTCCAAGCAAAATGATCCCAAAGATAAAAGCTGAAAGACATGAATGAACCAGAGAGTCTGTTGAAACCGTGTAATGCAGTAACAACAAAGTTCACATGGTTTGGCAACTTCCCTTCATGTCTATCTTCTTCTTCATGTTTGAAGACATATGTACATTGTCTTCTTCAATGTTTTTATTTCTTGAAAGGCCAGAACCTATGAAGCCTAGAAATACATACAAGTTTGTTCAGCACTCTAGATGTACCAAGTCCAGCCATTTTCATACCAGTGCCCATCTTTTCTCTTGAATTTTATTCATAGAAAACAAAAAAAAAGACACTCTGACAACTCAGTTTGTTTTGAAATGCTAGCAAGAGGTTCTGACTCCTTTTGTGATCCATGGTCTTATGTCAGGCAGATACTTGGTGTTTTTGAAAGCTTGGCATTTTCTATTATCATACTTCAAAAATATATATTTAAGATTTTAAGATTATAATTCCCATCATGGTAATAAACAATGCGTATAAACAGGAAAAATTATTTCACTGTATTTGTTGGCTACGTTTACCTTATCTTCCATTCAAGGTGTCTTAACACTAGGAAATATTTGTAGACATCACAGAGAGATTTTGTGTTAATTAAACCCAAGCATTATCCAGTACCTCTGCCTCTTAAAAATCAGCATCACTCTCCATGCCCTGGAGCTCTTCTCCAAGGGCTTTCCATACATTCTTGCCTTAGAAGAAATGTGACATTTGCCTGAACTACCCGGGACCTGTGAATCTGCTCCTGGAACTTGAAGCCACTTTTTCTTTCTGACCCCTCCTCTTTCTGTCACTTGAAAAAAATCCTGCCATTTAAGACTCACCCTAGTCAGGTGCATCCCATCACTCCATCACGACATTAAATTTCATTTAAGTTTTCTGCGTGTATCGAAGATGTTGACACTTAACTTATAGCCTTCATAGTCTCCGAGTGCCTAGATTTCCTTTCTGCTCTTCTTGATTTTCATTTTTGTTCTCATGGTTACATCTAGATCCTAAAAATTTAGCTGTGCTCTCCTATAACCTCTAAGACTAACATCTCAGTCGCTTCTCCTTTTTGTTCCTTGTGCCAAATGCTCATCCTAGTAAGATTCTTTAAATTCACTGAGATTTCTAGCTAGTCCAACCTTTCTCTATCTTCCAATGTCCTCTTCTTTTATTTGTTTTCCCTGTTGATCCAACTTATAGTCAGCCTCTTAGCTCTATGGGTAGCAACCTAAATTTCCTTTTGTCTGTCTCTTCCCTCCTCCTTGCCTGCATGCGATGCACATTTCCTTTTTTTCCTCATAAAACCACTCTGTGGGTGAATTAGGATATCCACACCTCACTACATGAGTAAAACTGTGAAGAAGCTTTAGACCAAGTCACTCACTAGGCTCCAGTGACTGAATCTCCTATGCATTTAATGTTCCCGGCCTCATTGGGCCTGCACTGCCCAGCCAGGGCCTCCTCTGCCTGTCTTGCTTCCCCCATCTCTTACAGAATGAAATTAAATTTTCTCCATTCCCTTCAAGATGTCCACTTTCACCACCCAGCATCTTGACAGAGAAAATAAGCAGCCTCAGATGCAAACCTTTCCACCTCCCAGCAACCAAACACACTAGTACTCCTTGTCTACATCAGTTTCGAATTCCTTCCCCTCAGTGACAGTTGAATGCTTTCTGTTCTCTTGCCATGCCAGTTATATTTCTAGACATACTTTGTGTTCCATCAACCTTCCCCTCCCAGGAATTTTACATGATTGAATATTCTTTGTCTTTTCCTGCAGTCAAATTTCTCCATCTCAGTGAATCCTTCAAATGACTTTTCAGTGTCATTTGAGAGACTTCTCTCTCAAATTACTGTGCTAGTTTGACCTGCACTTTGAAGCTAAAGCATGCAAGGAAATGTCTACCTGCACCATTCCTCACCCCCTCTTTCCCTCACCTCCATCTCCCTTGCAACCATTTTACTTCCAGGAAAACATTTTTTCTCAATAAATTACACCAATTTTCTTCTACTCAAAGAATCCATTCAAGTCATTTAATTTTTGCTGCCAAGGAAAGTCTGAAATTCTTAAAGATATTCCTTCCTTCCTTCCTTTTTTTCTTTTTTTTTTTTTTTTTTTGTCTTCCTCTTGCTACTTGCTACTTGTCTGCTTTGTTTCCACAGCCCTAACAAATGTGATCCTTTCTAAAGGCTCTGTTCTCGTCCACTGTGCATCTCTATATTTGCCCCAGTGCTTCAGTTCCCTCTACAAGCCAGATGACTTTTTAGTTATTAGCTTGAGTGGGACCTCTCCTCTAAACTCCAGGAATACACAACCAACTGTCCTCTGGACAGATTAATGCCCAACTATGGTCTAGCTCCCCTCCAAATCAGCCTTCATCTGGTGTCTTGTCACTGTCCCAAGGCATCACATTACATTTAGTTTTATATTCCAAATAATGAATCAAATACTCTCTCATCAGTTTCAACCCATTACCTTTGTTAGTTTTTCATTCTAAATAATTTTTGAATAGTTCACTTCTGTTCACATTTTTTTAAGGCTACCTTCCTTTTACTAAAGCATTATCAGCCCTCTCTATCCTCACTTCTACACCTTAGGAGTCAGCCAGAATTAAATATATCTAGAAAAATAATACAAGTGTAAATAAAGTATGACAACTATCCCTATTACCTTTACATAGGTAATATAAGTAATCATGGATATTATAGGTAATCTACAGTTGTTTTAATATACAGAGGAGGAAATGCATAGATTATAGGCCAATATTATGCTATTTTATAAAACTGAGTTTCAACAGATTTTTATATGCCCTGGACAGTTTGAGAACCAATCTCAATAGATACCCAGAGGTAACCATACTGACATACTAAAGATCCTAACTGGTTTTCCATGTGTAGATTGATTCTTTTTCCAATTTTCCCTGTGCTAAAGTGATAGATTTCTATTAGAGTACTTTGGCTTTCCACCAGAGATTTCACAACATCTATATACACTTTAATTGTCACAGCTGGAAGCTGAGAACAAGTACTTCTGAAATCTAGTGGGCAGAAACTAAGAATGCTGTCACGTGTCTCACATTCAACATAATAGCCTCCTACACTACAACAGAGATACCTGCTCCATAATGTCAGCAGTATCAAGGTTGAGAAAATATGCTATGGAGTTAAAATAAGCTTTTCACACTGTCCACCTGATTCTGCCAAGTGCACACATGTACACACACACACACACACACACACACACACACACACACCCTACTCAAAAACCTGTCAAGACTAGAACAGCTACTGTGACCTTCCATGTTCTTTGTGATTGGCCGTCCCCTCCCTCCACAGAGACTCCCCCTCCAGCCACGTTTCCATGCTCTGTGTTATAACCCCCTGCTCAGCTGCTTTGCATATATTGTTTTCCCCATCTGGGAAGTTCTTCCAGTGGTTAAGCCAACTTAATCTTCAAACATCAGTGGAAGATCTTCCCAAGAACTTTTGTATGACTTCATCACTAGGTTAATTCTTCCACTTCAGAGACTTGAGAGTGTATATCCTTTGTGAACTGTAGATAGTTCAGTATTTACATTGGCTTCCTGTCAGTGCTATGCTGTGCTTTATTATATGATTTGGCTTTCACTAGGTTGGGAACAATATAGATAATAGGTCTTTTAAAAAATTTATATAAATCAAATTGTATTATAAATGGTTGGAAAGGGCTGGCCAAATAGCTCAACAGATTAAAGCACCTGCAAGCAGGTGCAGGGGCCATGGGTTCAATCCCTGACCCTGCTGTGCAGCCCCTGTCCCCAGAGTGCACTGAGATGGCTATTGAGACTGGGCATGGTGGCACACACCTGTAAATCCAAGCTCTTGGGAGGCTTTAAACAGGTGGATCACTACAAGTCTGATCTAGTAATGATACCCTGAACACCCTATAGACCCTTCCCTAAAACACAAAATAAATAAATGGTTAAAAATAAAACATTCAATACTTAGTTCCAGAAATGTCAAGTGATTTGATCTAAATCATACAGCTCATTAGTAGACAAGAGTGTGCTTGAATCTAAGTTTTGCATCAAAGTGTTGCATTTATTCTTTTTAAAGTGGTATTTTGTGCATTTGTCAAAGTCTGTACCTTCTAAATTCAAAGTAAATCTTTTGTAGAAGGAGAATGCACAAAACAGATTAAAAGAGATTAAAGCAGATCGCTGCTTTGATAAGGTAGTGCAACTCAGCCTCATCTTAAGACGCTCCTACATCTCCCTGGCTGCCCCTGCCTACCCTTTGTCAAGGCCCCCGAGAACTGGCCTCAGAATAACTTCAATGGGATGATTTTAGATTGAAACAAACTAGCTACATTCACCTAAGGATCATTTATGCCTTTTCTTATTGCCACAGTCTATTTACACTCAATATTTTTGAATTCCAGATTGAGAACACTAGCATTATACATCAATACAGCATAAAATATACCAAGCAATTGGTATGACTAGAAGGCATATTTTTTTCAATTATTTCATTAAAATTGTATGTACATTTCTGTATGAAACAGAAATTACACAGTTCTGTCACATTATCAATCGTAGTCCATGAAACATGGTCCACATTCTACCATTACCTTTACTTTGTATTTATTTATTTACTCTTTATTTATTTTATTTTTCCCAGTGTTGCCCATTGGTTAAACTCCTCAAGTAAAAATAAATACCTTCTATTTATGTCATTGAGCCACTTTCTGGAACAGAGGCAGAGGGCCCCAAATGAATTGGCAAGAGGACACTATGTTCTTCAGCCAGGGGCTCATGCCTATAGCTGCGACACTTCTGGCACTGTCACTCAATAGCTTGATAACTCTCTATATGCTATGAGCCTTCAAGTTTTTGATAATAGGTGGAAACGTACGTTTTAAAGGCAAGGCTTTAAGAAAATGCACTCTTAATTCACTGATAAGAGATATCTGCTAAAATAATATCTGTAAATATAATATCATGTATGCACCTTGTACAATACCAAAACGTTATGAAAACTGTTTGCAATGTATTAATTCATCGAATGTGTATGGTTAAGGTGTCTTGAAACTGTCTGATTGACATTTGTATTTTAATGAAATAAAAATAAATGAAAATATATATATATATAAATAAATAAATAAATAGAAAATGCAAACTTATTTTTCTATTTTCTCACATAAAACTTTTATTTATAAATAAAGTTTAGTGATATGGCATACATCTTATATTTTGGGAGCATTTAGAAATGAAATGATTAAATAAACACCAATAGTTTCTTGCAATTTCTGTGAATGTATGTTATATATAATAAATCTATGTATGTATATAATATGTCTATGTTATAAAGCATGCTAAGTGATTACTTTCTCTTACAGATTGTCTTTTCCAACTATAGTATAGGCAGAAAAATGCATCAACTTTGGCAAATGTATTATTATTTGGAACTGTCTAACTCCTGAAGTCAATATGTTTCAAGGATAAAAAGGAATTATCCACACCATTGTTTGAACAGTTATTCCTTAAAAAATATAGCCACCTCCTCTACAAAAACCTAAACTTTTGATGAGCTACTAAAATATATATATAATATTTTAAAATGTTATACATATATAATATGTATTTCTTCTCAAGTAATGTTGACTCATTCACTTTTGTGCAATTTATATTCAAAAAATATTTGGTCTAATTACATTGTTTGTCTCACTATATTACTCAGTCTATCAAATATAAAGTGCTGGACCTTCTGTAGTTTAAATGTTTTTAATGCTCTTTTTTTTTGAGAGTCTTTTCTCCCATGACTCTTGATTACTATCTCAAAGAAGTAATTTCATAAACTTTATGAATTGACAATCTGTATTCACTCTATGGTATTTGAATGATTTTATAATTTGGCAGCTATATAATTGCTGAGATTATCATTATAGAGCAAGCATGGCATTAAAAAATCTCATTTCCTTCTGTCTTTAGCATACAGTGGAGATATATTGCTATTTTCTCAACGTCCCTCATTGACATTTCTCAGGCCTAGGAAGTTGCATCTATTAACATACATTACAGTGCATTGTGACCCCTATTTCCACTTTCTCTCTTTGATGGTGGGGAGAACACACATGAAAGAAAAACTAATTCAGAAGTAGAACCAGTGGCAGAGAATAAACTAAGTGTCAGATGTGTGTTTGCAGTTTTTGCCAGAGTTATAAAAATTTTCCCTGAAGGCTATTGGAAAATATCACTCATAACAGACACCCCTCCCTCTCACTCTTGCTTTCTAAACCCCTGTGCCACATCTGTTTCCCACTGATAACTTTAACACGTATCTCTTTAATGTCTTTCAACAGGAAGTGGAAATTGAGCGAAGTTCGTGTTCACCAACATTTAGGGGTCATCTTGGGAAACAGACAGAGGAGTCCGTGAAAGATTCAAGCAAGAAAGAGGAGAAAGCATCTTTGGACAAGATGACACCTGAAAGTGGTCACAGCCACATGTCTGAAGGTTAGCAGAACATCTTGATGCAATTTCTTGAGATCATATATTGTACGACATGAGTGGACAATAAATAAAATACATAAATGAAACATAGAAAGAAAAGTGACTGCATTTGCTTTGGTAATACATTCAGGAAAAATAGTATATATAAATACTTCTATCCTTATTATATTTGACTTGGAATTTAAAAGCTATATTTAATACATTTTACATTATTATAAACCAGTACAAGCATGCATTTTCAGTGTTAAGCTCTGAAATCATGCATTTGACTATTATCTGACTTTCTTTTTTATGAAAAAATAAAGAATAACATATTTATGTCTACAAATAATAAAATGATAAAATATAAGTCACTGTCAGTGGCAAAATAAAAATCACAAATAAAATTGCCTTAAGCATCATTTTCTCAGACAATTAAATTGAATGTGTGTAATGAATTTGAAATAAAAAGTAGTAGGAGAGCATCATTTTTCAGGGAGAAATCTCATAAAATTGATTAATGTTTTACAAATGTCATTAAAAAGTTAGTAGCTCATAGGTTAGCAATTGCACTATTAATATACCTTCCTCATATAACAGAAGTGAAAAGTATAAATAATCGATTAGAAATACAGAAATTATTTATTAGTTCTGACTAGACACATGCTGGATTTTTTTTAAATTTTAACCAAATAATACATATTATGATGTTTGTTAAAATTATAACTGGTCCAATTTTAAGCTATCAAACAGCATGTAGGTTGCAAACCATCAAGTTGCCAGGCAACATGAGCAATGTAGATTAACCTGTGGAATATCACAGTTTGCAATTCAGAGAAGGGAGTGATATTCCACTTTATAGCATTGCTATTCAAAGTGATGTGCATGGATCAGAACACACGCATCACCCAGAGGCTTATTAGAAGTGCAGAGCCTTGGTCCGGATGCTCGGTCTCCCTACTGAATCAGAATCTGCATTTTAATAAGATCCTCACATGATTCATGAGCGCATTAAAGTTTGAGAATCTCTACTTTATGACAGTAAAGACTGAACTCCAGGACAATTTACACACAGCTCATCCCATTCGGATTCCATCTGCTCTTAGTATGTAATTGGAAGAGGAAGGTGGATGAGGGAGGAGGAGTAGAGGTGAGCTTGCTAATGATGGACTGGGCATGGATTTTTTAAATGCATGTAAATTGGTATCTTAATCTCTATTCTTCCTTCTATTCATCTTAGCATGCCCATTGAATATCCTAATGTGATTAGTAACAGTCTTAAGGGTTTTACTTCACATATTTTTGGCCTGTGATTAAACTTTATGTGTACTTTGTTGAATGCAAAAGCATGAGATTAGCAAAGGCCAAGGGGAGGTGCTTCAGGGAGTGAGTCATGCTCTGATGATGCTGACCTGTGACCATTTAGCACAGAAAGGAAAACCTGAGATTGAGGAACTGATTGGAATTAGGTGATAATTAACTGCACTTGCCACACCCTAATTTACATCATTCCTGTTTTTTTTTTCTTTATTTCCATGCAAAGGATATCAATAGCCTTTTTATTTAATAGGATTACATTAGAAAATGTATTCTGGAGGATAATCATTATTTAGTGTCAAGACATGGTTTAAATTTTTAGGTTTTAAGCTTCCAAATACATTGAAAATATGCAAAGCTAAACTTTAAAACACAAAAAGGAAAATGATGGTAGGGAAGAGCAAAGCAAGTGATTTTATTTTTATCTTCATTTATATATTACAGAAGAACTCTGTTTCTTATGCATTCCTACTTTTAAAAGACAATAAGGGCTTAGGAGATAGCTCAGTGGCATAAGCACCTACTGGCAAGTGTAGGGTCATTAGTTCAATCTCTGGTATCAGAAAAATCAATTAATCAATCAAGCAAGCAAGCAAGCTTCTTTCATTATAAGATCCTTTAAATTCTTTATGTTCTAAATTTCTATCTATGATTAAATAATTTTATTTTTTATTTTTTTTCAACATTTGAGATTTTATTGGTGGTGTTAAGGATCAATACATAGGACTCACTTTGTACATAATTCTTAACACACATCCTCCCCCCCAAAAAAACCCATGCATTTTTAGGTATTTCAGTGACTTTCCAGCTTCAAATTTAGGGGCAAATTTTTTGTAAGAGGATTAAGTACCAGTATCCTCAAATGCTGACATAATGTTACTTAAGTCCCACTCTGACAAACGAATTTTAAACTATATTAATTCTTAACTAAGTTAACTTAGATGAACTGTGTGTAGCTTGACAAAACCTGTACAACTATATTACAACTATAGCTATATTAAAACTGTATTTACCCCCTTGCTTCAAATATCTACATTATTACAAGAAGGCAAACCTGTGTCCTCGTACAGTGTGATAACTGAAAGATTTTAATATTTATGTGGTTATGAGTGATTATGTACCCTTGCTTACTAGAAAATCATCTACTAAATTAGCCACAAGAAGTTCACACTTGAGGCAATATTCATTTATCTAAATCACAGCACTAACAGAATAGCCTGTGTTTTCAGGATTTAGCAAATATCAATCAATGTTTGAGGAACTCCTGCCCAGCACCTACAAAGCCAGATACAACTCATAAGGGCAGTGCAATTTTCTCCAGCATCCTTCCCGTGCCTGATATCACTCCCAGGCTAACAGACTCAATGTCCCCACTCCATTTGCTACACTTTCCTCACTTAGGCATTGGTGTGACACACAGCCTAGTGTCTCTATGGGTATTGGTGTTCACATTCTCTTCAGTGTAGAATCCACTGATTAATTGTTCCAATGACTCTAAGAAAGTTTGGTCCATGAAAATGTCAAGGTCAGATGAGGCAAATCATAGTTTGGCAAAGTTGGGTGATATATTAGACTTGGTAGAAAAATAAATGATTTTAACTTATTTTAGTACAGGTTGAACTTCCAAGACCCTCAAAGCACAGATCTGTCTTGAATTGGCAAAGGTCCTTTAAATGTCTTAAAAGCAGTAAGCTGGAAAGTGAATAGTGGGAATCTCAAAAATAAACAATTGATACACAGGTACATTAATTTAAAAAACATCCTTTTATTCAAGAGTTGTGCGCAATTTTACTCCTAGTTACTTGGATGGCTGAGGAAGGAGGATCACTTGGAACCAGGAGTTAGTTAGAAACCACCCTGTGTAAGATAGATAAATGATCATCTATAACAAAATATTTATTTCTAAGAAACTGGATACAGTGATGCTTCGGATAAAACAAAATATCTACTATGTTTATCAAGTTTATATTACTTGGAATTTGCATATGAAAATTGCATGTTTAATATTTATTCTATATAATATGATTTTAACTTTAATCTTGTAAGTCATCAACATGTAAAATTCTGACAATGAATACACATTCAGTCACTCATTCAATGTTTTTGCAGGAAAACTTGGAAATTACTTGCCATCTAACTATTTTTATTCTGCTTTGTTAGTGCTAACCCCATTCTTTATTCTTAGAATGGTCAATCATCTCTACTGAGACATTTTATAAAGTAACAATTTTACTCTTGTCAGTTTTCTACTGCTCACAATGTCTCCCACGAGACCAAGTGGAGGCCTAGAGCCCACAACAACGTGTCATGCCGGCCTGTCTCTCAGGTCTGTGCTGCGAAGGCCCGAGGTCAGGGGAGGAAGCTGAAATGTTTGTGGCAGCAAGATGAAGGTTCTGTGCTAACAGGCTGAGAGATCTACATGGAGGCCAGGAAGCAGTGGGCACACTAAGAGCCAAAGCTGCACAAAAGCAGGAAAGTGCCACAGTCATCCTCAGTGGCAGTGAGGTCACAAGTTCCAGCAAGGAGGAACACCAACGTAACAAGCTTCTCCAGGAGGCTGAGCTGTGCACTAGCTTCCCTTCCAGAGCCAGCAAGTGACACTCAAGATGAGGACCAGAGCTTCCCCAAAGTGAACCACAGCCATTCTCAGTGACGATCAGGTCCTGACCTCCTGCTCTGACAAGAACAGCCATGTTTAACAAGAAAGCCAGCATGACACTATGCCTTTCATCAGATGACCAAAAAAAGAAGAGATACTCAAGAATCAATCTAACAAAGGAAGTAAAAGATCTCTATACTGAATACTACTCTTGCTCTTGGGTAGGAAGAACCAACATAGTGAAATTGACCATCCTGTTAAAATTGTTACATAGACTCAGTGTAATCCATATCAATGTATCATTAGCCATTAATTCACAGAGCTAGAGAAAATATTCCTAAAATTCATTTGGAACCAGAAGAGAGATAGAATAGCAAAAAAAAAAAAAAATTCTGGGTTTTAAAAAAGACAAAGCAGGAAACATCACATCACTGACTTAAAAATACTACAGAGTGACTGTAATGAAAACAACATGGTACTATAAAAAATAAATGAGACTTGGGAAAGAATGGAACAGATTTGAAGATGCAGATTTGAAGAGATAATTCAAAATAAACTCAGCCACATTCAATGACAGAAAGACAGCCTCTTTAATAAATGATGCTAGACAAACTTTCCACATGCCAAAGACTAAAATCAGAACCGTGTCTCTCACCATGCACTAAACTAAAATCAAAATGAATAAAAGATTTAAACATTAAAGCACATACATTAAATCTGCTGGAAGAGAGAAGAGGTAGAACTCTTGAAGACGCAGGTACCAGCAAAGACTTAATGAACAAAACCCAGATGACATGGGAAATACTAAAATTAATCAACAACTCATATCTCATCTTATTACAGTTTATGTGCAGCAAAAGTAATCACCAACAGAGTGAAAAGACAATACAAAGAATGGGGGGAAAGGCTTAGACAGTTGTTCTTCAAACAGAAAACTAGTATCTACAATACAAGGAATTGAAAAAAACACAGATCCCCAGGCTAAAAGACCTGATGAGTGGTTGAAGATATGGTTACTTTATGTAATGGAGTTCTACACAGCCATAAAGAAGGATAAATTTGAGAAATCTATAGCTAAAAGGATGGACCTTGAAGCCATACTCTTAAATGAAACAAGTTGGATACACGTGTGTAGATCACATTGAATCTCTGGGGTGAGAAACCGAAAGTGTAAATAAGAACCAAAGTATACAGTAGATATTGTGAAATAGGAAGGAATTGTTCAGAAGGAAAAGGAACTGGGATGGGGAGGTGAAAAAATGATGGTACTATGAGGGGAAGGGGATTGAAAGAAGGGAAGGAAATGGGAAAAAAGAACTAATATCTATCATACCTGTTATCAGCATCGTTGTATATATTTAAATTGTTCTAATAAACTTAATTTTAAAAGTCACCCATTCAGTGCTTTTGTAGTAAAACTGAGCAATTATATTCTACATTTCTGTTTTTATTCTGCTCCATGTGAGCTAAATTCATTCTTTAGTCTTATAATGGTCATTCATCTCTTCTAAAATTTTCATAAAATAAGCTGAAAAATTGGATCTTGTCAAATTTCTACTACTTTTAAAATAGAGGTATCGTTCTGAAATATTGAAACATTTGTATTACATATTTGCATATATTATTTTCATTTATACATCTTGCTTTAATTTCAAATCAGATGGTTTATTTATACTAAAGAGAAATGTTCTCAATAACAGTACTGCATATGTTCTATATCATGCCTGAGTTGCCCAAAGGGCAATCATCTCCCACGTGTGCCTATTAAGCAATTGAAACATAGCTGGTGCACTGACGGAATTAATTGTAAAGTTCACTGACAGTGTTTTAGTGTACTTTAAGTAGCACTATACTGACAATACAGTTTTATTTATTATTTATTTATTTGGTACACAGTCTTGCTAAGCTGCTCACACTCATAGTGATCCTTCTGTCTCAGCCTCCCCAGTGCTGGGATTACAGGCATGCGCCACCACTCCCAGTTTTGGGGCCTGCACACACGGTGCGTCCAGGTTCCAGGGCCTGCCTAGCGTGTGGTACTGGGGATCCAGCCTGGCTTCTTGCACTTGCCAGGCAGATGCTTGGATTGCCAAGCTATCAACCCAGCCCAACGTTATAGTTTTAGATAACATTTGTCCATGGAACTCATTGTCCACTTATCTCATAGAAAGTGCTAGTTACTCATGAAGAAAATTGTCCTTTATAAATTTACTCTTACTAAAATATAAGTAGAAAGTGGAAAAAAAGAATTCACGTCAGCAAAATAGACAGATTAATATCAGAATGAATGCACTTGCTTTCAAGAAGTAGTGATGGTCTTTTCCATACAGTATTTTCATCATAAAATAAATTTTTAAAAAATTCACCTTTTCAATAAAGTGAGGAAGACTAGTTTTGTCACAGAAATAGGGATATCTACTGTGAAACTTTTAACTTAGCTTAGCTGTCTTGAATCTATGAATCTTTGCAGGCTAAGAAATAAACCATTGTCAAAATTCTTAAGGTCAATAGATTAAGTGAAATGGACACCATAAAATTAGCAGCTCCATTCACTTAATAATAAGGGCTTCATTAAGAAACTATACATTTATTGCAGAACAACTTCAGTAAAGATCACCAGCACCATGTTTTCTGTTCTCAACACATCATTCCCTATAATGGGACTCAGAGACAAGTTTTAGATACAGTTTTGGAAACACCGCTGTGAACTCAAGACTACTGTTACCGGCTTCTGCTTCCGCAGTTATGACCCTACCCAACCATACCATAGTTCCTGTTCCAGAGAGTCTCCTGTGAAACAGTGGTGTCATTTTGTCCACATAGGAGAGATTTCATTAGCAAAAATAATCTAAGCCAAACATTATCTTAAAGAATCCTATAGTGAAGTTCATCATTTACGTCCATTATGACCTGTAATTGGTGTGCCTACCCTTCTTGGAACCCTAAAGTGGGGCTCCATTGCAATCTTTCACTGACTTTCCCATGGCCCTTTCGCCCACTATTAGAGTCAATGAGTCAAAGTCTCAAATTAAAGCATAGGGTCAGGAGAAAAGGGCAGCTGGGCATTGGCTATTCTGAGGATGATAAGATGAAAGCCCTATTCAAGAGGTTGTTCACATGGCAGCTGCACCTGGAATGCTGGAGAACACCCACTGACTAAGAATCTAATCCCAGGAGTGTCTTTTGACCTGAGCATTAGTTTGGTCATAGTTAATTTTAAAACATGATACTTGACAAAGAAAATGAACCATCAACATAAACATCCCTTTGGAAAATCATTCATTCATCTCATTGCCTTGAAATTGGTAAGAATTAAGTGATGCATTTAAATATCCTGATTGTAGATGTCAAATGGATGCCAACGGTAATACAGAATATGCTTGAAGCAGTATTTTATTTATCCATTCATTTATTCATTTATCCAGCAAATATTATTTAGTGCCTACATATTATTCTAGGTGCATGACAATATCAATTAACAAAATTAAAAATAATAAAAAGTTAAAGTCCTTTCCTTACGCAATGTCTGCTCTAAGAGGGAGACACACTGAACATTGCAAATGAAGAAGCGCACGTGTTGGGATATATCAGGAAATGATCAGCGCTCTAGAAAGTCAGGCCAGCAGAGAAGGGGGCCTGGTGGAGATGTGTCATGTCAGTGAGGACGGTGAGGGTCAGCCACAGTGACAAGGTGACACGTAAGTAAAAACCAGAACAAAATATTTTCTTTTTCTTCAGTTTTAAGAAATAATTCCGTAGTCATAGTTTGCTAAAGACAAACGTAACTTATAAGATTTGAAGAAAAATCATGCATTAGTGATCTCAGGCCCTGTGATTGAGTGGACCACACTGCTGAATTTATATAGCCATTTGAGGACAGAGGCTACGTACGCTTAAGTAAAGTACGTAGGTAGGACCTCTGTTACCAGTGAAACTTAGGTTAAACTATCCTTCCCTTGGTCTTTCAGTCTGCACAATGAAAATTTGGGGTGTGAGTATGTGTTGATATATAGAAATCAGGCCCAAGCATGAGAGAACAATTTATTCAAGCAAAATCACAGACTGGAGGAGGACTTGGAGCCTACACCTTCCTAAAACTAAATAAGGAATCGGTTATTCTAGGGTGTGGTACATGGGAGTTACGTTAGGAGTTTTGAAATTAGAAAGTCAGTACAAAGGTGAAACCCAAGAACCACATCTCAAACTAAATTTATGACTCCATGTGACTCTAAATCAGGACAGGTCATGTGATTATCAAGTATTTGAAAACAAAGAGAACTTTAGTGGGGTGGAGGGATCTAAGCAGAGAATTCAGTGAAAGCTATTGATTATTTAGTCCTAGCCAGGCCAGGTTTAAGAATTTAAAAACACAGTGATTAAGTATTGTGGCATAGGTAGGAAAACACATACCCTTTGGCTGATCTTTGGAAAGATGAAAAGGAAAAGGAGGAGTGGAGGAAGATATAGATTAAAAGGAGACAGACACACATGATGGCATAAGCCTGTAATTTCAACACTCTTGAAAAGCTGATGCATGAAGATCTCAAGTTCAACCAAACGAAGGCAGCTTAGCATAATGAACTCATCTCAAAATAAAAATAAAAAATAGGGGCTCACCAGTTAGCTCAGTTGTTTAAAGCTCTTGCTTGGGCCAACTCAGTCAGGCTCAGAGGACCACAGTTCCATCCCCAGCTCCACATGCTGCACCAGACCAGCTCTTAAGGCAGCCTGAGCTAGTAAAAAAAAGAAGTCCTTCTCAACTTTTTGGCTAGGCTGATAGCTCAGCAGCATCTGGGGTTCAATCCCCAGCATGCCATGCCTGCCCCACCCTGGGGTGCACTGAGATGGCCATTGAGACTGGGCATGATAGCACACACCTCTATTCCCAGCACTTGGGAGGCTGAAAACAAAAGGATCACAATGAGTCGGATCTACATAGTGAGACCCTGTACACCCTATAGACCCTGTACTATGTACAGAAAATAAATAAATAATAAAAAATAGGAGCAGAGATATGAAGACTTGGGGTCCAACTCCCAGTATCACATGAAAGAAAGAAAGTTATTTACATGCACACACACACACACACACACACACACACACA